>AYEL01067419.1:0-26002 GCA_000484575.1 Olivierus martensii
TAATAATAATAATAATAATACATACATACATACATATAAATATGCAAATGATTTAACAAATGAAGAATTTGAAAATTATTATTATATTGTATGATCACACTAGCTACTGTTTATGTATGTATTGTCTATAATACTGTTACATAAAATTTGCAGTACATATAGCAATTTAGACTCAATTAAAATTGTTTATATTTGATCTATAATAGCATTTTTTATTATATTTTAAGGACAAAAAGGATTTTTTATTGTGTATTTTTTATTTTACTTTTTTCTTTATTTTCTTTATTATTATTCAGAAAATTGAAATAATAAATATATTCTTTTTCTTTTCTATTCACTAAAACGATTTGACTTTTTAGGTATCAGAGTTCAAGAATACACAAATAATTGAGGGATGTAAATGAAAAATACTGCTAAATTGCAACACAATGGGAATTACTTTAATTTTAATTGTATATTTATCTTTAAATAAGGAAATATGCTTTGAATATACATATTGTTAAAATAAAATGACAAATAATCATTTTTCTATATATCTAAATTTATATTTTATATAAATTTAATATATATAAAATAAAAATTAAAAAATAAATAAATTTAGTATATATAAAATAACAATTGAAAAATCAATAGAAATTTTATAAATTATATTTACCTGTACATCATGATTGGCACTAGTGATAATTATTCCATCTCGACAATTATCTAAGGCAGTAAAAAGTGCTTGGGCTGATCTCATTTTCAATTGCATGACAATTTCATTATGTTCTAATTGTATAAGCTCATTTAAACAAAACCCCAAATTACAGCTTTCAAGAAGCCACTGTAATTAATAAAACAATCTTTAAACATGAAGTTAACTATTTAGTTTTAATTATAGGATTTATAATAAATAAAACATTTCTTAAAAACCTAATTAAACCTAATAAATAAAATTTAATTTTACCCTATTAAAACCAGCTCGGATAAATGGCATAATTGAACCATCTTCTCTGTCTGCAGTACTAATATAAAAATATGTATTCAAAACTTTAATACATAACTTGAATTATCCAAGTAAATAGACTAAATAAATATTTAATATTCAATATACTTTTAAAAATTTTAATTAATAAATAATGTTAATGGCAGCTATACTCATCAGGATATAATAAAAAAATTTGCAGTAATACTTTTTTAAATGGTCAGACAAATCATATTTTTGATTGGAAATATGAATAAGATATTTCTTGCTATTTTATTTATTCTTTTTTAATTGTTTTGAAGATATTTTTAATTTGGTTTTTAGCATAACATAAGCAAATGATTTAGAAATACAGTACTATAATAATATGCTGGAAAAACCCAAGATCTAATTTTTTATACTTTTTTGCATATTGCCATTATATTTCTAGTTTCCCTAAAAATACATTTAATATTTTACATGAATATAGCATAGTAAAATTTTTGATTGAAATATAATAATTTTTTTTTTTAAATTGGAAAATATAAGAAAAAATAATTAATATTCAATATAAAAACTAAGATCTTCTAAAGCCTTTATTCTGCTGCTTATTGCATTCCTTCTTATAGTGCCTGTTTTTATTTCCTGTAAAGTACATTAATTAATAAATAAAAACTTATTGCAATTTAAAATTTTTTTCTTTTCCAACAGAGAATGATTTTCTTGTAAATTAGAGCATCCCAATGTAAACAAAATCATATTGAATTTTTTTAAACTATATATGTATAGCAAACAATTCTAATTATATTGGAGATTGATTTTATTTAGTGATAAACAGTTATTCAAAAAATTAAGAAATAAAAGTGAAACTATCAAGCACTATCATAATTTTGTCATTTTAAGTAGAACAGTGAAGTTATGGATATTTTAACTGTATTATAAATATTATGCATTGTGTGTTATGTTTTTCAATAAATTTATGAGTGAAGAAATTGATAACCTATACAAATTTAAATTCTCATAGATAATAAATATTTTCTTTAATGAAATAAATTTTTTCATTACAAACACCAAAATATCAAATTTATATACAAAAATTCTCTATATGTAAAATAAAAAATAAAAGCTAGTATTATTAGTTAGATTGATATACTGACATATACTGATGTATAAATCAAATAATTTTTTAAAGGAAAATTTCTTATAAAATAAAGTTGGCTTATAAACAGGGTAAGTAAAAATTGGCATAATTTTCATAAAATTTGCTAATTTAATAGCGGCATATTGTTATTGTATCTAATTATATAACTTGGAATCACCCATATTCATCCTTATCTTGCCTATTCTATTATTAAATAATAAACAAATAAGTATTGCCTTCATAAATTAATATTTTCACATATATTTAAATATTGAATACTACACAAATAACATTTGAAATTATTCTTATCTTGCCTATTTTATTATTAAATAATAAGCAAATAAGTATTGCCTGCATAAATTAATATTTTCACATATATTTAAATATTGAATACTACACAAATAACATTTGAAATATATAAAATGGCATGTTGTTGGTGAATTTGTAACCAAACGATGATAGGTACTGCTTAAAAGTACTTTTGGTAAATAAATTCTCTTCAGGTTCTAAGCAAACTAATTTGTTGTTCTGTTTATATAATACATATATACATACATAATATTTATATATTTATTTCTTTATAAACAAAATATAACAGTTTTAATTTTCTATTACATGTTTTAATAAAAAATATTTATATATTAGTAATTTGTTTTAAAAATATAAATTCAAATTTTAAAACTAATTAAAATATACTATTACATAAAGATGTATTTATGTATAAATTTTAATGATGAATTTGAACAAAAATAAAAAAAAAATATTTTTAATAGTTTTATTTTAAAAATGCCTACTTTCTTTTTACAACAGCAACAATACAAGTAAACTGACTTCCTTGAACAGCTCTTAATGATCTATTAAAGATAAATTATGAATTTATTATAAACCATTGATTAAACAAAAAATTGTGATTTCAATATCAGCTATATTTATAATTTTATATAAATTATTATGACTAAAACTTACCTGCATAATGCAACAGGATCATAGCATTTAGTCTGTCTAATATCTATTAGTACCAAATGATGATGATTGTTTAAGTATTCTTCAACTGCTTGTTCAGGATTATATACTAAAGTACAATCATAATGAAGCTTTTCTGCAGCCCATTTCAATGCATCACTTTGAGCATCTTCTTTAGGAAAAACTAACAATGCCTTTAGAAAATAATAAATTTGATAAATTATGTCTATAATACAAGATATTTGCTAAATTTTATATTAATATTATATTTTACCAAAAAAGCACTGTGAATTATCATAAAATGGAAAATTTTCAAAGAAAAAGATAAAATAATTTATAAGAAAGATTTTTAATTATGATTGCATTTTTATAAAATTTTATATATTGAATAACAATATTTTTCACCAAGAGCAAAAATTTCAAAATTTATTATTTTTGCAATATTGCTTTCATTTATGTTAATTTTCTTTTAAATAATTATCTGGTTTTATTTTTTTAACTACAATTTATGTAAATGAAGTTTTTATATTAAAATGTTATTTATATAATTTATTCAATGTGCCAAAACAGCTGAAAAATTGCCATTCAATAAAGTAGATTATAGCAATAGTATTCTAACAATACCTATCATCTTGTGCAATTATTTTGCTTATTATAATGGTTTCATCAGAAATAATTTTGTTATATTGTTTTTTATAATGAAAAATTTATCGAATTTTTTCATAAATTTTTTTGTAATAACCTATTGTAAAGTGACCAGATTTTCTGAACTTCAACCCAGGACATGCTAGATATTATGGGGTGTGGAGTTGGACAAAATAAAAAAAAATGTTTTTAGAAAAAATGAAAAAAAAAAAAAATTTTTTTTAAATAATGAAAAAAGTAAATTATTAAAAAATTTGCAGAAATAGAGCAGAAAAAGATAAAGAAACATAAACAATATATTTTGCTATTATTTTTTCTTCAGACTGATTCATCCACATTAATTATATTAGGATGACCATATTCTATATATGGGCATGTTTTTAAATTCAACACACTCCACAAGTGATATAAACCACGTTTGTGAATTTACAAACATAAACTGTTTTACAAACAGTTTATGTTTGTAAATTCACCAGTGACGTCACTAGTGTATTCAACACTAACTCACCACATCAACCATAGAATTTGTTTGGTTGACGCTGGTGGATACAGATTTTGACGTCATTTTTTAAGATGGCTGCTTCCATGCGAAAAATAAATCTAAAGATTGGAGGATCAGTTTATGGTCTGTCTGCTATTAGTTATACAACAGATATCTTTTTGCATTTGAAAATATAATTTCCTATGTCGGTATTAAAAACTGACTAGAAGCAGAGGATAAAATAACATCCAAACAGTCAGCCATTTTGATGTGCATGTGTTGAATTTAAAAACAGTTGCTTTAGCATCCACCGATGGATTGTTATGATGTCATTTTAGATGTACATTAGGACATCTAAAATGACATGTTGAGAGTGTTGAATTTAAAAACGCACCCTATTGTAAAAGTTGGAAAGGAGAATTCTTCAGAAGCTAAATTTTTTAAAATTAAATCTAATTGATCATTTTAAAAAATTTTTTAATAAGAACTATTTACTTATAAGTAAAAAACAGGACAATCCGGGACATCTTTTCAAGCTGGGACAGAGACTCAAAAACCAGGACTGTCCCGGCTAATCCAGGGCATCTGGTCACTTTAATTTATTGTAATTTTGAATAGACAAGGGCAAATAGAATTATAGTATTACTATGTTATTCAAACTGGGACATCTTTTCAAGCTGGGACAGAGACTAAAAAACGAGGACTGTCCCGGCTAATCCAGGGCATCTGGTCACTTTAATCTATTGTAATTTTGAATAGACAAGGGCAAATAGAATTATAGTATTACTATGTTATTCAAAAATATGCTAATAAAAGAAAAGTGTATTCAACTTTCTAATTAAATTGTTAAATCTATTTTATATCTTACATCAAACTACTCTAAGGCAATTCTTATTACAGTTATTTCTAACTTAAATAAATTTAATATTCTAAAATATTGAATAAAAAACATCATAATGAGAATGCAGCAGGGAAAAATACTGATTTCATTTGACTTGATGTGAAATAAATTACACAAAATCCCATATATAATGAGATATTTAAAATATAAGATAGTAGAAGGGAAAAATACTGATTACATTTGACTTAAATGTGAAATAAATTACACAAAATCCCATATATAATGAGATATTTAAAATATAAGATAGTACAATATAATATCTATGCACTGTGGTATTGTATATTAAGAGATTGGATGCTTTCAACATTTATCATCACTTGAAGCATGTGGTAATATATAAGTTAAAATGTATCAATAGTAAGTAGTGATGATATATGATAAATGTTATAATATCCTGTCTCTATTAAGATGCTGCATTGAAATACACTCATTATGTATAAAATTTTGTGAAACATATCATATCCAATATAATCAATTTGTCAGTTTTTCATTGCTAACAATATTTCTCATTACATTATTCTTTATTCAATGTTTATATATATTAAATTTTAAAAAATTCTTAAAAATTTGCAGTTAATTCTGTTCATTGTTTGGAGTTTAAAAAGCAGTTTAAATTTATAATCAGTTTAAACTTTTCTTAATAAATTAACACTTTAAATTTTAAAACAATCATTTAAAATTTAGCACAACTGCAAGTTGTAACAAATATAGATTCCTGTTCAAATACATTGTCTATATTAATAATATCAGCATGTTTCTATATGTTTTTTGATTGACATAAAAATCATGAAGATACATATTAAAATTAAAGAACTAAGTCTTTAACAGCAATAAAATAAAATAATTTCAAGTTTATAAGATTTAACAAAAAATTAAATCATTACAACTTAGAATCTTTAATGCAAAAAAGAAAGTATAATGAGTTTAGAGTATTCTAATTTATAAAAGCTATATACCCTCCAAGGTCTCACACTTCTTTTGCTGGACACAATGAATCAAAATGCTGGACATACAGGTCATTTGCTGGACAAATCATTTATTTTTCATTTTTGATATATAATTTATATATGTTCATTTTTTCAACTTTGTATGCCCTTTATTATACATCCATATAACTGACTTACATTTTGTCAATGCATTGACAATTTTCTGAAGAAGTATGTTAAAACATGCTTCTATAAAAAAAATTTGTTTATTTTTGCATACACTAAGTTTGATAGTATCTCATTGTTCAATGTGCTTATAAGACAATGTTTTTTAAAAAATCAACAACAGAAAGTAGAAGTCAACTTTTAAGACAATAATCTTACAAAAGTTTCATCAATCTGTAATATTATGTAGATTTAATATTCTTTTTTTACTGAACCATATGAATTTCCTATATAAAATACAATTTTAATGTAATTGATATTTATAAAAATGATTGTTATTGTTTAAAGACCTTTTTGCAAAATTATATTTTTTTAATAAAAACATGCATTATATAAAACACCTGTCAGATAAAATTTCTCTTTATTAAATGTAAAAATAGTGTATAGGGCCTAGACAATATACATATAGACTATATTATATATGCATTATCTATACATTATACAAAAATTAATGCAAATAGAAATAATATTTGCCAAATGAAATTACTGAGTATAATATATACTAGAAATTACACGCTCATATAAATGAGCGGAAATATAATCTTGTGATTTAATTTTACAATACTGTATATAACGACGAAAAACACCTCCGAACTGGTGTAGGAAATCTGAGAGAATCGTAAAATGGCATCAATTATGATGGTACAACGCCATCTGCGATTTCTGTCTTTTTAGAGGAACTGCAATTTCAATGATATTTAATATTCTTTAATTTTTAAATTATTAACAACAACAAATAATTTTGGGTGTTGAAGACATCCAAAAATTAGACCTTTATAAAGATACCCTATTTATAGAAATCGGTACAGTAGTTCAACCGAAAAAATGACATCCAGCCACGTTTGACTATTAATAACAAGTAATCATAAGCACTTAAAGCAAGACAATTATTTATTATTATTAGTAGTAATATATGTAATATATATCTAATAATAAAATATTTGTCCTGCTTTAAGTGTGCTTGTGATTTCTTGTAAATACTTTATATTTGATTGAACTGAGTTTTTAATAAACTAATAGTAGCAAATACAGTATATATATAATTATATAAAGTTTTAATATAGTTAAATTAATCTTATTATTTCATAAAAAATTAATTTACAAATGCGTCCAGATCCATCATTGTAACCTTCTGGTTGGACCATGAATATCGATTCTTCCAAATTTCTATTTAAAAAGGCTGTTTTTTAATCAAATTGACTGATTTCCATCCCCTCTGCAACAGCAAGCCAAAGTAATATTCGCACAGTGTCATGTCGGACAACAGGACTAAATATTTCATTGTAATCCACACCAAACTTCTGTTCAAACCCCCTGATAACCAGGCAAGCTTTATACAGTCTGATGTATTCTGATTTTCCCAACATCAAAGCGTTCTATTTGAAATCCCAAAAAATGGCTAACTTTATCACAAATAGTAATTTCAAATTCATTTTGCAGTTGATAGAGTAGTTTACTGATGTCTTCTTTCCTATTTGCAAGAATTAATCCGTCATCAGAATGAATAGCGATAACAGTCAATATTCCATTATCCCTTTTAATAAACACACAGGGATCATAAGTACTGCATGTAAAATTGATGGAAGTTAGAAATCTGGTCAATCTTTGATTCCAACATCTTGGTCCTTGTTTAAGTCCATACAAGCTCTTAATTAATTTACAAATGCGTCCAGATCCATCATTGTAACCTTCTGGTTGGACCATGAATATCGATTCTTCCAAATTTCTATTTAAAAAGGCTGTTTTTTAATCAAATTGACTGATTTCCATCCCCTCTGCAACAGCAAGCCAAAGTAATATTCGCACAGTGTCATGTCGGACAACAGGACTAAATATTTCATTGTAATCCACACCAAACTTCTGTTCAAACCCCCTGATAACCAGGCAAGCTTTAAAACAATCAACTTCTCCATTAGATTTAGTTTTTACATGTAACCATTTTACTGATAGTGGCTTCATATTCCCATCAGGTTCGATAAGTTCCTGTTGGGAGATATGTATTGTTTTTGTATTGTTTTTCTGGTGAGAATCCATTTCATCATTCATTGCTCTGATCCAACTTTCCTTTTCAGGTACTTGCATAGCTTCATTAATAAGAATTTAGCTTCATTTAAGAATTTGGTTCAATAGTGGATTTACGACACAGATATGCATATCGTTTTGGCTGTTAAAGTTTGTCTCTGTCTCTTAACTGATAGCCATTATTCATGGATAACACCTGTTGGTTATGTTGTTGCTCCACCAGATTAGCTTGTACTTGATCCTCTTCTCGCATGCACAGAAACTCAGTTTCTTCTTGATTCACAATAGTATCCTTTTCCTTCTCTCCTTGACTCAAATCCAACAAATCCTTTTGGACAGAAACCTCATGAAATTCAACATCTCGACTGATTTCAACTTGAGATTCATCTGGTATCCAGACTCTATAGTTTCCAGAGACCTCTTCATATCCGATAAAAATTTGTCATTTGCTTGTTGTCCCAAATTTTTTATCACTTCTTCTTTGCTTAGGAATTTGAACAAAACATTCGCTCCCAAAGATTCTCAAATGATTTAGAGATCAATCATTTGAGAATCTTTGGGAGCGAATGTTACGGGTGGTAACATATTCGGGTGGTAATGTTTAACATCTGTTTATTCAGATATTGGTTATCTGAATGTGTTTAGTGATGCTGATTATGCTGGAGATTTACATCACGACCATACCAAGCTTTGTAAGGTGTCTTTCCTTTTTCACTTTTTCCTGTTCTATTTTCATTTAAATCTGAACTTATAAGCTCTTTTAAATATATTTTAGTATAATTAATGCAAACCAATTATTAAAAATTTATTATTATAAATTATTCTTTAATAGAATCGATATGAATAGACAGGCTGAACTCACAACAAAACCACGCCACAACCACAAAACGGTGGTTGCTTGTGGACGGTCGTGAATTATAATTATATTAATATAGAAACGCATAATCTAACTCAGATGGACCACTAAACTGAAGTCGGTTTCAACGGTTGTTGCAACATAAGTTTAAGCGATATAAATAAGTTTATACTAAACGTGTAAGAGACCCTACGAAAAACGCCTCTGGTGGCCGCTTATTGAAGTTTTTCTGAGAACGAATGCATTGTCTTTAGAATAATTTGATAGGCTTTGTATATATAGAAGGCATTGGGCAGAGTTATAGCCCACCATTTAGTAATCATCACTGATTAGAAAGTGGCATCACCTATTGGCAAAAAAAAAAAAAAAAAACACCATTTAGTAATCATCACTGATTAGAAAGTGGCATCACCTATTGGCAAAAAAAAAAAAAAAGAGTCAAAGGCTGCCTGTTAAGTATTGAATTTTGTATCTACACAGTACTAGTTTTTATTAATTTTTAATATTGTAAATCCTATGAGATATAGCAATGTTTTATAGTACAAATAATGAAAGTGTTAATAATTGCAATACCCCAGTAAGATCCAGACATCACTTAAAAAAGGTTAAATATCTAATTTCACTTTGATAACAAAAATAATGAGGTATACATACAACTAAATTAATGAGGTAAATAACAAAAACAGAGAATACTGTGCAAAAGAATTTGGTATTGTGTATGGCAGAGATTAGGTTAGGAAGTAAGCCCATCATATCACATTTGATATATTCTGAATCTGACATAGTCACTTTTAGAGCCCACAGGTTGGCTAATATCCATGTTAGAGTAACTGGTAGGTTGAAGGATGACATTCAATAATAACTTCAGTTTATCATGAGGGTTTGAGGTTAGGCCCAAATCCTCATGAAAACTAGAGATATGGGACTTGGAATTCCCATAATTCCTTTTTTCATGGATCCTCCAAGATGAGCATGCATGACAAAGCATTTGCTTAAATGCATAGCCATCTGACTAGGCATAATGAAAAGGGATGTGAATCATATAATCGGTTGTAAAAACGTTTTTTGCTTTTCTGGAAGGAGTTCGGCTTCTTTTCAATTCACAGCAGGATTTGGCTATCTATGATACAACAATTCATGCTTCTCTCTCTCCTTTAGCCATTGTCGGTCCATTGCTGGATGAAACCTCCCCCAATGCTCTCTGTGTCTTCCTATCTTGAGCTTTTCTTTTCCACTTTCTTCCTGCACATGCTTCTCTCTCTCCTTTAGCCGTTGTCGGTCCATTGCTGGATGGAGCCTCCCCCAATGCTCTCTGTGTCTTCCTATCTTGAGCTTTTCTTTTCCACTTTCTTCCCGCCAGGGCCACAATCTCCTCTTCCCATTTAGTCTTTGGCCTTCCTCTTCTTCTCCTCCCTGCCTTTAGCTTCCATTGTGTCACCAAGGCTGACCATCTTCCATCCGTTTTGTGGGCCAAGTGACCGGCCCAACTCCATTTTAGTTTTTTTATGTGCATTATGGTATCTTTAATTCTCATTTGTCTTCTTATCCATGTATTTCTTTTTTTGTCAAGTAAAGTAGTACCCATCATGGATCTCTCCATTCTTCTTTGAGTTGCTTGTTTTCTATTGATCATTTTTTTGATAAAGTCCATGTCTACTTCTGTAAGTAAGAACAGGAAGTATACATTGATCAAAGACTTTCTTCTTAAGGCTCAATGGAATATTGCTCTTAAAGATGTAGTTTAGTTTTCCAAAGGTTGTCCATGTTAGCTGTATTCTTCTTTTAATTTCTACTTCCAGATTTCCCTTTATATGAAGATTATGAACTAAGTAGTTAAATGATTCTGTTATCTCTATTGGCTTACCATCTAATTTAAACCTAATAGGAGGAGCATATCTGTTGCACATGATTTTAGTTTTTTCTCTATTTATTTTTAGGCCAATCTTTAAGCTTTCTTTCTGTAGATTATCAATCATTTCCTGCATTTGCCAAGAACTTTTTGAGATGATTGCAATATCATCAGCATATCTTATATGTGATAACCTTTTATCATTAACATTAATTCCTTTAGTCTTCCACTTTAGTCTTTTGAATATAAGCTGAAGTGACGCTGTGAAAAGTTTTGGAGATAGTGAATCACCTTGTCTAATACCATTTATGAGGTTAATATAGCCTTGATGGATGCCTGCACTGTGAAGTGCTTCACAGATTGTTATGGTTTTGATAGAGTCAAAAGCTTTCTCATAGTCAATAAATGCAATATAGAGCAGTCACTGATATTCCATTCTTTTATCTATTATCTGTCTCATGGTGTGTATATGATCTATTGTGCTAAATCCTTGGCAAAAACCAACTTGTTCTATTGGTTGCATTTGTTAATTGAACTGTCAGTATTTTTGTGAATATTTTATAGATATTTGAGAGAAGACTTATGGGTCTATAATTTTTTATATCTTCCTTTTTTTCTTTTCTTTTATATATCAAAATTAAATTTGCATTATTTCATTTTTGGGGTATATTCTGTTCTAATAAACATTTATTGAAAAGTGATTGCATATACATCAGCATGTTATCTCCTCCCAATTTTATCATTTCTGTATATACTTGGTCTTCACCTGGGCTTTTGTTGTTTTTCATTTGTTTTAGCATTTCTTTTATTTCAATTAAAGTAATTTTATCTATATTCTCTCCTTGATAGTTCATACTTGCATTCCATTTTTTTTCACTCTCACTTGATTCATCCTTATAGAGTTCTGTATAAAATTCTTGTATTCTTTTTATTATTCTTCTATTGTTTCTTGTGATTGTCCCATCTTTCTCCTCTATTGCCAAAATATGCTTGGTATGTAATGTGAGTTTCCTCTTTAGTATTTTCCTATTTGTATTATTTTCTATTGTGTTTTTAATCATAACTGTGTTATATTGTCTATTATGTCATACTACACAAGCAAATGAGAGACAGAAGGCCCAGTTTCTGGGCTACCTGGCAGATAGGTATAAAATGCATCTCCCAATATGCCTGGTCAGCACGGGAGATTAGACCATAAACCTCCCAATGGCAACAAAAAAGAAGGGCCGTAGCAGCTTAGGCCAAAATGGGCACATTTCACATATTTTGACAAACGAACCCCTTACCAATGATGGTCCTATCTCAAACCTTTTAAGGAGATGGAACCCGAAGATCAGAAAGGGGTAAACCCAAAACCCACAAGGAAAAGTTTTAGGTGCACCAAATTGAACATCTGCACATATAACTGCCAGACACTTCAAGATGAGAGTAAACTTATGGAATTGGAGACTGAGTTGAAGAATATCAAATGGGATATAATAGGTTTATGTGAAACAAAGAGGAAGGGAGAGAGCTTATTGATCTGAAAAGTGGACATTGTTTGTACAATTACTCAGATGATTCTTCAAGAACAATAGGAATGGGATTTCTTATAAACAAGCATATTAAGTACAGAGTAGTGGAAATAAAACCAAAAAAATAATAGAATAATAGAATTATCCATTAAAATAAATAACAGATATAATCTCAAGATAATTCAGGTTTATGCCCCCACTTCTCAATCCTCTGACAAAGACATAGAACAATTCTATGAAGATCTTGAAGATGTACTAAATAAGAATAAAGACTATTACAGTATAATAATGGGGGATTTTAATGCCAAAGTTGGAGGGGGTCTCCAAGGATGACATGAAGGGGTTATGGGAAGATATGGAATTGGAACTTAAAATGAAAGAGGTGAGCTACTGGTGGAATTTGCAAGTAACCATAACTTATTCATACTAAACACCTTCTTTAAAAAAACATTTGAACTAAAGTGGACTTGGAGAAGCCCAAATGGAAGCACAAAAAATGAAATAGACTTATTTATGAGCAAGCACAGATATATATTTCATGATGTATCAGTCATAAAAAAATTTAACACAGGCAGTGTCTGGTAAGAATAAAAATTGTTCTGACAACAAAATGGGAAAGGATCAAACTCATTAATAAAGGAAAACAGATACATACTGACCAGTTAAAGGTCAATGAGGAACTTTTCAGGAACAAATTGAAAAACGATATAATCAATACAGAAAATTCTCATAGCATAGATAAACTGAATGATTGCGGGCAGGACAGTGAGATTACTTCAGGAAATGCGGGACTGTCCCACAAATCGCGTGACACTTGGAGGGTATAAAGCTATATTATGTAATATATTTTAACATGAGAATAAACAGCTATGAGGTACTTAAATTGCTATTGTACTTTTGTAATATATTGTATTATATATTTTTATATTGTTAATAATGCTTAATAGATAAAATTATATTTTATTAAATCTGCACAAAAGTAATCAAAAATTTAATCTTTTATTAATAATAAAAAAATTTTTTATTGCATTAATCCATCAGAATCTTGTTCTCAAAATCATTGCATGCTGAATATTTTATTATACACTGGTGTTCAAAAAAGTGCATCACTCTTTGAATTTGTATCATTCAAATAACTTTAAATATATGGCAATATTTCTTACAAATTGCATCAAATAAGATTGGTAGGATTGATATGCACAGGTGATGATGTAACATTGCATAAACTGTTACTTTCAGTTATATAAGCATGTATTGTAAGAGTTGCAGTCATTCCTTGCTTGTGTCAGGATGGCAAAAAAATAAAAAGGTATTTATTAATAGTTTTGCCTTAACTATTAATAAATGTCTTTCGTTTATATTTCTAGTTGTGATTCTAGGCATTAATATAATATATCATCATGAAAATGGTTAGAAATTTCCAATTGATACAGTTTCTTTGAACATCAGTGTATGATTACAATATAAATGAAATACTTTTCATTTATAATATAAAAAAACATTAATTAATTAAATATATGAAATTTTAGTATTGATTAAACTATTATATTAATAATTTTAATTTCATACTTTTATCTTTGGTAAATTAAGGCACATTGGTCCAAATTTGATGACAGAACTTCCTTTCTGAAAATAAAGCATAATTATCAATTATATAATAAATAAAACCAATTTATTAATAACTGTACTTATTATCTTGGAAAAAAATAATAATCATAATTTTCTCATACATACTCCTGTTAAGATAAAAATAATATAATCCAAATTTATTAGTAAATTGTATCAATATCTTAAATGTTAAAATTAATTAAATTCTCTTTCTCAGAATACTTACAGTATGAATTTCTGATTCAATATTGCATGGTATATGATAGAAATTTGTTTTTAATTCTTTTGCTAGTAATTTATTTACATATCAATCATGCACATGGAGAATAATTGCAGTTTTGATCAATTGTAAATTCAATATATTTGATGTTTTCAAATACAGTGGTGTCTTGGTTAACGACGGCTTCGGATAACGATGTTCTTGGTTAACTACGAATGACTACAAAAATGTCTTGGTTAATGACTCCTGATTATGTGAACTTCCGACAAAAAATAGCTCTATAACAGCTCGTCATCGCATCACGTGATTCGTTAGCTCTGTTGTTAATTGTTATTTTTTTTTAATCACAATCAATTCAAATCCGACAGTATCATTATTAAAATTAATAAAATTACAACCATATAAAAATATATTTAAGTAAATGATAATTAACATATAGTAATGAAAACAAATTATTTAATTAATTAAAAATAGACGTGCAACAGTTCACTAGTTTTTAGTTTCTTAAAGATGATTTCTAGACGATTATTATTTTAAATTCTGCCAACAAAGTCTGATTCTATTGTTTGTTTGTGTTATATATTACTTGACACCTGCAAGTGGTGTGACGTCGCAGTTTCGGATTCCATTAGAAGAAGAAAAAAAAAGTCTCCAAAGATCCTGACAATAAATCGGCGAATGAATGTCACTATTCGTTCGCTATCAAAAGGCAAAATCAAATCTTATCTATATAATAATCGTTGAATGTATAAGCTGCTAATCAGTGTTTACAGGTTCGTTTCTCAAAAAACTCCGAAGTGAGCCCAATTGTCCTGGTAAGATTGATAATTAAAAACTGTTTTCATGAACAATTCATTTTATTAATGTTAATTATTTTTGTAGCAAATATAATAAATAAGTGATATTTTCCATATTTTTAGGACATTTTATGAGAGTTTTATCTCCATTTTTAATATTTACTATTGGTTGTGGGAAGGAGCCGGAACAAATTAATCAATTTTCAATTAAATCCTATGGGGAATCACGCCTTAGATAACGACGGTTTTCGTTAACGACAGTAATCTTGGTACGGATTACCGTCGTTAACCAAGGTAGCACTGTATTTTATATAAAGTTATAAATAAATGATTTAAAACCATTAGATGGATTACTTTACACTGATGAAGTTAAAACTGAACATAGCAAGGGAGAAAATATAAGAAAAAGAAAAGAACAGGATAAACACAAATAATATTATCCTTATAAGTATATTACCAGAACTATTCTGGTAGCAGCTATCAATATTTTTTTTTCTTTTTCAGTTGTTTTAGTTTTCTACTATCACCAGAAAAGAAGAGTAAATAAGTAAAGGAACTTTATTAATGTTATAACAGTTATCTATCAATGACCTTAATAGTTATTTTTATATTTTTAAGAATTAAAGGTTTTAATTTTCTAATGACCATTCCTGTTAAGATCTAGAATTTGATACATTTGTTAATACCATTTAGGTAGACAATGTTCCTTTCTAACCTTTGATTCCCAAAAATTCAACACTTTATTATCCAAATTTCATTAACAATATATAAAAACTAAGTTTATAGTATTCTTATTTATTTGAATCTAATTACATCTAACAGTTTTTAAATATGATAAATATTTTTATTGCTTTTATTGTAAAAAAAATTCAAATATTCAAAAATATAAGATAGATTTTTAAATTTTTTAATATTTTTTTTTTTTAAACCAGTGGGAAAATCTCATATATTTTCTGATTTTTTAATAAATTCCTAGTAACGGGAATTGACAAGAAGTTTATGAAAATATTCATTAAAGGATATAAACACTAGCTTTCCATTAAATAGCTCTCATCTGAAGTTATTTTCCGAAACTTCTATCAGATTAGACCAAAATAGCAGTGCTTCGATTGACTGTCATCGGTTCGGCTGCCAAGCATTCGCTGATGAAGCCAGGATTAGACATCACTCAACATTAACCACATAATATTGGAACTACGGATCCATTATCTCATATATTTAAGCCGCGTTTTGTTAATTAATCTAATAAAAGTGATACTAAGATTAATCAAATTAATTATTTTCAATATATTTTAGCATTCGGGAATTCATTTCATTTTCTGAAATATTAAGAGTTTTGTTACAAATTATGATATAATTTGTATGATAAAACGCAGACGAAAACGTTTCTGAAATATTAAGAGTTTTGTTACAAATTATGATATAATTTGTATGATAAAACGCAGACAGGGATGATAAAATGAGAAAAATAAATCATGTCATAAAACAGTTTGCATTAATATTTTATATGATAGGTTTACTTAATTTTATTAAAATTATTCACTTAAATTACTTGTAAGTTGTCGACAATATCGTGACTGGAAAATTTCTTCTTTATATAAATTTATGGATTGCTCTGTTTAATAACTAATGGATGTTGCGCTACATACAAATTGTTTAGAAGCAGCAAAGTAATTTTCGATTTCATAAATTGCTATTTTTAAATTAAGTAAAGCTAAAAATTGATCAATAATTTATTATATATACATTTTTTATATTTAATTAACGTTTATCTTTAAAATTTGCCCCCTTTTTAGTGCACCCTCCTAATTTGGAAGTGTTGAATTATTTTTTATCGCTGAGGCCCCATTATCGATATACAAGGCTTCAAAATTAGGGCCTATCAGTCCAATTTTTCAAGTAATTTTAGTAGATGATTTCGAAGTTCTAATGAATTTTGACGTGGTTTTACATTCCGAATCGAATGCAACCATTTCCGTTGACCTATGACCTACCTTTATGAAACTATGCGATTTTTTTCATTTTCACTGTTTTTATCATTTTTGATCCGGTAGGAGAGCAAATTACCCAGCATTCTTTCTGGAATTCGTATTTGAAAGAAAATGGCGGCATTTCGTTGAAAACTTGCTTATTACATTATATTTTATTACATTTAGTATTTATGGTATCAGGGAATATATAATTTAGAATTATTGTGATGACCTCAACTAAAATTTATAAATAAAATTGAGAAAACAGAATTTTCAGAGATTCAGGACTGATAAAAACAGTGAAAATGAAAAAAATTGCATAGTTTCGTAAAGATAGGTCATATGTCAACGGAAATAGTTGCATTCGATTTGGAATGCAAAACCACATCAGAATTCATTAGAATTTCGAAATTATCTTCTAAAATCACTTGAAAAATTGGATTGATAAGCCCTAACATTGGGGCCCTGTATATCGGGAATAATTAACATAATTATATAAAATTTATATTTTTTTCCTTAGTCCTATATAGACTAAGATAGATAGCTATCTGAGAAATTGCAGCATTCTTAACATATGACGTCTACGATTATTTTTATTTCCTAAGTTAAATGAATAGATCAAAAGGGAAAAAAAAAGGTGAAAAATTATTTTTTTCATTGATTTTTTCGACTTATAACAATTATTTAAAATAATGAATATAAATAACTAGTACCGGTTCAAGAATATCGGAAAACATATATATAACTAAGTTTAGTAATGATACCAAGATAATCATTCATCAAAAGTTCTCCCTCGGTAACATTAATGAATTTTGAAGAAAAAATAGTGATGAATGATAGCTGTATTATCGGAAATGAACTACAGGTATATAGTAAAATAACGTAGGTACTACGTAGGATAAATCTACGATTGAATGATAAAGTTCAGAATGGAAACACGTCGTAAGATTATTTATTCTCATATGGATTATTAATTAATTTCAATAAATAATTCAAAGCCCGTTATAATCTATAAATCATATATTCAGATAAAATACTAAAATATTCAAAGTTTCTTCTAAATTCTTATTTGTATTGTATTACATAATCTGATGTATGAAATTTTCTAATTCAAAGTTGAATACTAATGTAAATTGTTAATGCGATAGTAGCCGCCATAGATTATTCACAAAAAGTTACTTTTTTAAATCAATAAATTTGTATGGACTTTTTCTACCTGATATAATTTGCATAAAATTGTTACCTTGATGTTTTTCCTACTTATAAAACGAATCTAGAAACGCTTAACATGAGGACTGAGTCAACCTTAATTACCTTGAGAACACCTTGATTATAAGAAAATAAACAGCAACGTTGGAATTTAAATAATACTAAATTAGTTTTTAAATAGTATAGATAACAAAATTTGTTATCTATACTATTCAAAAAACTCTGATTCATTAACTAAAATGAAGAAAATAAATTAAGAAAAACAATGTTTGAGGATATTAAAAAAAATTGATGAAATCCTTTTAGAGAGATGGATAAATTAATTAGAGAATTGAGTGATAGACTCGCGGTTCTTTTAATGACATCTATAGAGAAAATAGGATATATATACTTATTCTATTAATGATTAAATCTTTCATTATAAATTTTGAAAGAAGTTTCTAGTTAAAAAGTTTATTTAATATAAAAATAAACTTTTAAATTGTAATGAATGAATGAATTTTTAATATTTTTTGTGATTTAATAACATTTATGGAAACCGAATATCAGAAAATTTTAATTATTCTTTAATAATTAAAATTTTCAATTCTTACACTAAAAAGTTTTCTTTATGACAGACATAATTTTCGTTCCTAAGATTAGCTAAGAGAATTTGTTGAAAGACAATTTTATTTATAACAACAATTATATGCAAATGTAAACAAATTCTTTAGAAATGGAAGAATTGGTAGAAGAAATGGAATAAGTGGTAGAATTAATTATTGGAAAACTGACAATAATATTAGCCTAATTTAAAATTAAATTAACTTATTTATTTTTAAACATCTGTTTATTATTTCCGTATTCTGTGTGTCTGCAAACACTTTTCATTTATAATTTTTTTTCCCCCTTAAATCAATTTATATTGTAAATGCAATAACATATGCCTATAATTAAATTAGATGTTCTTGATTTAATTAAAACTAATAAAAAAATGAAATTTAGTTAATTTGCGAATTAAATATGCTTTAAAGAAAAATGCTTAAAACAGTTTTCATTTACAGTAAAAATATTCGGATTGATCGTATATTTTAAATTGCTGTTTATGCAGCCAAATGTCAACTACACGTTTATTTGCAGACCATTTCATTATAATTTAACTTACATTTAATTTTCGTATATTTATATATAAAAATTAAAACTTTACACAAGAACTTTTTTTTAATTAAATAAATAAATATGTTTACACAACTTTTCTAAAATAAATTCAACTTCAAAATCACTTTGCACTTTTTTTTATTTACAATAACCTAATGCAAATATAATTTAAATTTTATTTTCTGTTTAAAAATTAAAAATAATTGCTTTGTAAGAACTCTTCAGATTATAGTCAGATTCATTATAAATTATAAATGTTTGCATTTTATCTTAATGGTTCGTGTATAATCAAAATTTTCAATTTGTAATTTAAATAATTATATTTTTAATATTAAAATTTAACAAAATCATAATATAAAAATTAAAATACCGGTAATTATATTCTGATTTTCGCTTCCTTCTGAAGAGTTTAAGTTAATTCTACAATTAACTTCGCTATTTTACACGTAGATTGGTCCTGAAATGGTCTAAAAAATTCTTCACGGATACTATTATTTAATTATAATAAATTTAATCGATATTTAAATTATAATAGATAATAAAGCTGCTTATTTTGTCATCTCTTCTATTATTATTTAAGTTTGTTTCAAATAACATCATTATCAATATTTATTTTTAAATATATTACAATACATTTATGATTGCATGTGCATTATGTAAATACAAGATACTTAAGGTCGATTCACAGTTTCCGAGCGCTATGCAACATCAAGAATGTAGGAAACTAAATCTTACATTAATAATTATATTGTGGATAGTCATCTAATTTGTTTACTCTGTTATTCATTATACAATACAATAATAGAGATTTCGATAAAATTAAACACTTAACACAGAATAATATAAATGCGATGGAGCATATGTAATATCATGCAACTCTTCAGAAAATCCATACTTAGTTTATTAATAAAAATTCGTGAAAATTTCAAAATTAAAACACGTTAAGATAATATACAGTATTAAAATCTTTAAATATGGTACATTAATCAAGAACAAATTTTAAAAATTATTTTAACCTGCCTTCTTTAAAAGTGGGGCTTATAGGAAACACCGTGTAATTATTAGTCTGCTGGGTTTTTCGTTTTAATTATGAGCAAAATCAGTGAGTATATGAGATTTCTTCCCATCTTTCAGCACTAAGAAACCTCTAAAAAAAGAAACAAAATATATACAGTATTTGTAATTGTAGAAGAGGATTGTTAAATGATTCTAACGAACTCAGACTGAATGAGAAACAGATTTCTCAAGAAGCAATATTTAACTTAAAAAATGCTATATACTACTATTTATACTATAATCAAAAAAAATTCTATTTAGGAACATAATTAAACTGATGTTTATACATATACTGATTAAGATATTCAGAGGGCAAGGACAAACTATATTTCTGTTAGTTATATTAGTAGTAAGAATTCTACAATTAAATGATGAACAATCAAGAATAATATGCTCAATATAATTTTACTCCTCTGAACCACAATTGCATCTATTTAGGAACATAATTAAACTGATGTTTATACATAGGACAGACTATATTTCTGTTAGTTATATTAGTAGTAAGAATTCTACAATTACATGATGAACAATCAAGAATAATATGCTCAATATAATTTTACTCCTCTGAACCACAATTGCGCATCGTCATTTTCGAACACAGTATAATGAATCGACATACTTTTAGATAATTGTTTAAACAGCCATGTTGAGTTAAAAACTGAGTGATTTCACTAAAAGATTAAAAGTCACCAAGAACTCCTAATCAGTCTCTAACCTTGGAAAAATTTGTGTTTTATTTGATCATTTGTATCTTTGTTCCGTACGTCTTCCTATGAGTTTGTGTTGTGCAGAAAGAATTTGATTTTAATGGAAGCACAAACTTAAAATACAAGATCTCTGTTGAAATAGGCTGATCAGACAACAACGTCAGGATATTTGACTGTTTAAAAATGATGGACGTTCAAATTTCTGAATCATCTCTTAAATTTTAGAATACAGTAAGTCCTTGTAGAACGCGGGGGTTACGTCATTAAAATATTGCGCGCACGGCAAAATCGTGTTCCGCAAAGTTAACTTTCTATGGAAAAAATGTCTTAGGTATAATTCAAATTAAGAAAGTATGCATAATTTAAACAAACCTAAATATTGTTGTAATTAAAAGGGAAAATGAAACAAATGTTAATTGAAAGGATCGTATTACTGCTTAAGATACACGATACAATTATTTTTTAAAAAGCTGGTGATTTTGCTTGGGAAATAACTGACGCAACTCTTGAAAAGTTTCGCGGTAAGGAGCGCAGATTTTTTCAATGCCTCTCATAAAGTGTTCTTATGCTTGATTCGTTTATAGCCAGTTCTCTTGCTTTGGGAAATAACTGACGCAACTCTTTAAAAGTTTCGCGGTAAGGAGCGCAGATTTTTTTCAATGCCACTCATAAAGTGTTCTTATGCTTGATTCGTTTATAGCTAGTTCTCTTGCAAGCGATGAAACACGTGTACCAATTTTCAACTTATCTAAAATTTCAATTTTCTGAGATAATGTCAAAACTGCGTTTATTTGCTGCTTTATCATCTTCAATATGATATCCAAGAGGAAGAATGAATTTTTGAAATTAAAATAAGCACAAATGCAAAAAGAGAAGAGGATAATCACTAATAAATACGTGATTACAGTCTGCTAATACGTGAGTGAGCAGAGATGTAATTGATCAGTGTACTGCTCACTAATCGATCTTAACTCGATCCACTGATCGAGACCTGTAATCGATCAGAGTCGGTTGGTTTGCTTTATCATCTTCAATATGATATCCAAGAGGAAGAATGAAATTTTGAAATTAAAATAAGCACAAATCCAAAAAGAGAAGAGGATAATCACTAATAAATACGTGATTACAGCTCTGCTAATACGTGAGTGGGCAGAGATGTAATTGATCAGTGTACTGCTTACTAATCGATCTTAACTCGATCCACTGATCGAGACCTGTAATCGATCAGAGTTGGTTGGTTGGTTGGTTAGATTAAGCCTCCATATCCTAATGGAATATTTTGTATCTGGCAGCAGCCATTTATAGAACCCATCGCAGGCTGGCCAATATCCATGATGGGATTAACCAAATGGTTGAAGGATGAGGTTCAACGGACCAGGCCCGGACATCCTGAAAAACTGGAGGTGTGGGACCCGGATTTGAACCTGGATACTTCAGGATAGTAAGCCAAAGCTTTACCACGCGGCCATCTGGCCGAATCGATCAGAGTCGAATTTGAACCCGGACCTTCAGGATAGTAAGCCAAAGCTTTACCACGCGGCCATCTGGCCGAATCGATCAGAGTCAAGATCGCAACTCGGCCTGGTCACTCAGCTAGTGGGCAGCGTCAAAGAGGGTTGCCAGATGCGCGCGTGGGTGATGAGCGTTGCCAGATACTCATGCGCTCATCAGCGTATCGCATATGAATGAAATTCTATCACTAGACAAATTAAATGGAAACAATTAAAATAACGAGTATGTGCAAAATCGGGTTCTGCAAATCCGCGCTCGGCAAGGATTTACTGTAATAATATGCTCAATATAATCCGTCCTCTCAGACCTTCACTAAATTTAGCAGGATGATCATGCAACTGCTAATAATTTCAAAACTATGCTTTTTAATTTCGCATTTTTAATCGTTGCTTAAGGAAAACAAATTATTTTCAGTACTACTCAATATAACCTGTAATTAAAATAAAACAGTATTTTAATGTTTTATAATATGAGTATAAGTTGTTCATTTTACGAAATACAGATTTGTTTAATTTATACACGAGTTTTAAATTTGAAACAAAATTCTCACAAAAAAAAATATCATTTAATCTCCGATAAAAGCAGTATTGCTTCCTGGTCCTACATATTACATAACTCCAGGGTATTACTGTATATAAAATTGTGGGATGGCAGGATTTCTGAGTAATAAAGCGGGACAAGGGACTTCTGTTTTTAAATCAGGACATTCATGCTGAAACTGGGACAGATGGCCATCTGATCTAATCAATGATCTAATCATTTAAATTCCTCAATGCTAGAGGCAGGGAACAATAGATGCATTGCAACAAGCCAGGTCACATAGCATTGCATGGAAGATGCATGATAGGTAATGATGTGCAGCAATAGGTAGTCTACAATCTTATCAGACATTGCTATGAAAGGAAAATTTCATCTTATCTTTACATATACCTATAAATGATGTCATCTAAAATATGGCTACAACAGATCAGAGTTCTTAATAAAACTGAGTTAAAGATACAGTGGGTGATTGGTTAACGAACATAATTTGGTCCAAGACAATGTTCGTTATCCGAATTATTCATTAACCGATCATCGATTTACCATAGGTTTTTATGGGAATTTGATTAATTCGTTCTGGAGACCCAAAAAAAATAAAAAATTATATAATTTCTTACTACATTTATTTATATGTAATAACAATAATATATACATACATAATCTTGAATTTTCATTTATATGTTTATTTTCTGATAAAGAATCTGTCCAATATCGATTGCTTTTCTTTCTCCTTCAGGATTTTTCGGAAGTGATTAAAAGCATGGTCGTGGAAGAGATCCCCAAGCCTATTGACTCAACCTGGTATGGATGCCATTCTAAGACCAAAAAATTGTAAAATCTTAACCTGGTATGAGTGCCATTCTAAGACCAAAAAATTGTAAAATCTCTCCAATCTGGTATGGGTGCCATTCTAAGACCAAAAAATTGTAAAATCTCTCTCTAACCTTCTTTAATATTCTAAGACCAAAAAATTGTAAAATCTCTCTCTTACCTTCTTTAATAATGTTTGATTTGTTTACGTTGTCTTCAAGTTCATTTTAATCAGGAAAAATTACTGTTCTTCAGACGAAAAAATTTCCAAAAAATTGTAAAATCTCTCTCTTACCTTCTTTAATAAATCTTTGACATCAAAATATTGTAAAATCTCTCTCTTACCTTCTTTAATAAATCTTTGATCTTTACATTGTCTCTGAGTTCATTTTAATCAGGAAAAATTACTGTTCTTCTATCCTTACCCGTAAGTCTACCAATGCACAAGGCCTAAGCCTGTCATTCTGTTAAGTTAGTTAAGCCAAAATAGCCTCATGGAATATTTTTATAGGGAGACGGCCTCTTATAGAGCCGCCATCATCACAAGTTGACCAACACCCATGATGGAGTCAACCAGAAGAATGGGTTTCAATGGGCTGGGCCCAGATCCCTCCTGAAAAATTGGAGGACTGGGACCCCCGGATCCTCCAGAATGTTAAGCCACAGCTTTACCATGCAGCCATTGGGCTGTCCTGTCATTCCGTCAGTCCGCAGGTTCCACAGTTTGTTCTGTGAAGTGTTCGTTATCCGAACATGTGTTTGTTAACCAAACATAAAAATCTTTCGAAAAAGTGTTTGTTATCTGAACTGTTCATTAATCGATCACCCACTGTACTCTTTATCTCAATTTTATGTGATATATCAAATAAAACAATTGTAATACACTATAAAGAAAAGATTACAAGATTTACCAATTATGCTGCAAATTAAAAATCTAATATTTTTGTTAAATTATGCAAATGACATTGATTGTAAACCACTTTTTTTGTAAACTTTTAAAAATATAAGATCATGAAGTAATTATAAATAAAATCAAGTTATCATGATCAGTGGTGTGTTATCCTATGGGCAAAAAAGGAAATTGCCTGGGGACTCCAAGTCCCCAAATCAATATTCTATAAACTCATTTTTGTAGCAAAAAAACTGAAAATTAAATTTCTGTCCCATATCTGGAAACCCTAGATTACAGATGAGACGGTGTATGGCAACATATGAAATATAAACACCCTAGCACAGGGTAGATGCATTGTCATGTACAGATCAGCCCTATGCATGATCCTATCTCACAATATATTTTCTAGGGGACCTTAGTGTGTCATTCTGCCCCCATTCTGCTGACGAGGGATGAACATGGGCTTCCATGCCCATGTTCATCCCTCGTCAGCAAAATAAGCGCGGTAGTAAATGACATCTACTACTAAGCAAATATATAATTGAATTTTGTATTCTGCTGACGAGGGATGAACACGGGCTTCCATGCCCATGTTCATCCCTCGTCAGCAAAATAAGCGCAGTAGTAAATGACATCTACTACTAAGCAAATATATAATTGAATTTTATTGTTTTATTTCAAAATATTGATAAAAACTGTCCCATTTGAAACGGGCCATTATAGTTGTCAATCTTAAAATCCTATATCACATTACACATGTTTAGATTTTACCAGAGGCATGGGATTCCCCCTGAAGAAAAGTTCAACTCCCTGAAATTCAAATTTGCCTGGAGCCCCATAAAGCCATAATGCACCGCTGACCATGATAGCAATCTTCCAGACTTCCTACTGCTAAGATTGTTGTTATACGAGGATAATTCAATAAGTAAGTTACAAATCGAAGTTGCAACCTTCATTTTTTAATTAAGTGCAGGAAACTGTCACGCTGGATAGCAGCACTATCTAGTTTTATTGTGACACACAATGATTCTTCTGCGCATGACTGTACAAGATGGCGGTGCCCCTGAGTACATGTACC
>AYEL01067420.1:0-18114 GCA_000484575.1 Olivierus martensii
TGTTTGTTTGTGTTATATATTACTTGACACCTGCAAGTGGTGTGGCATTGCAGTTTCAGATTCCATTAGAAGAAAAAACGTCTGTCCGAGATACTACAGTTCATATAGACAATAAATCGGCGAGTGCATGTCACTGTTCGTTCACCATTAAAAGAAATTATTACATTAGTTCTACCTTTCAATTACTGTAATTGAAAGGTAGAACTAATGTAATAATTTTAAATGCCTGAAGATGGTGTACTAGCACCGAAAACGTTTGCATTTTTTTCGATGGTAAAATAAACATAATATAAGGCCCTTAGTAAGTTTATTAAGATAAAATAAATTTAATTTTTCCCAAATTGAAATTTTTAAATTAAAAAAAAATTTTAATCTAAAAATTAATAATCTAATTTGATTATTAATCCAGAAATGATGCTCAAATAACTAAAATTAGCATCATTTCTGGATTAATAATCAAATTATAGTATAACCGAAGAAAATCTGGAAATCTTTGGTAGGATAATATCCTAATGGCCTAACCACTTGACATATATTTCTAACTAGCAAAGTGTGCCCAATACTGCTTGGGTATAATTTAAAAACATATACAGTGGTACCTTGGTTAATGACAGCCTTGGATAACGACGAGCAAGTGTAAGAAAAAAATGTCTTGGTTAACGACGCAGACTTTGGTTAATGACTCCCGATTATGTGAACTTCCGACAAAATAGAGCTCTATAACAGCTTGTCCTAACCACTTGACATATTTCTAACTAGCAAAGTGTGCCCAATACTGCTTGGGTATAATTGCGCTAACTGCGTTTAGTGCTGTTTGATATTATTCAAAAAGGAAGTTTTTAAGCAGTTTTAAGTGAATATAATCGTTACTAAGGGCCATTTGCACGACTTTCGGTTTAATGTGAAGAATAGTTATCTACAGAATAACTCTAATCTGTTCGAAAATCTAAAAATTAAGTACAAAGTGTTGCATGAGGCAAAAGTTAGCTATCGGCCAGATAGTGTGAAGATAGTTACTGTGCATGCGCTTTACTATTGCAACTTGTTTGAACATGATGTCGCCGATTAAGTTAATTACTGTTTTAAAGCTCAGCTTTTAGTTCATTATTTTTAAAATTATTAACCAAATATTATATATGTATGATTAAGAATACACTATACTAGCATAATAGTGAATACTTTGCAATAATAGGTCTAATATAGATCTAAAAATATAGATCTATATGCTTGATTTACTATTGCTTATTCTTGTAGATCAATATACAGTATATGGTTATAATACATGCATGCATATGTATATGTAATATGTTAGTAACAATTTACTTTATGAATTTAAAATAAAATAATGGACTTTGATATATAAAGTGCATAATTCACTTACCTTTGATTGTAATCATAAAACTGTTTATTTTTCTTAAAATAAATCTCACGTGAAAGTTATCATTGTGAAGGTAAAGGGATTTATCTTTTTCAGAAATAGTCGATTCTGCTTAATTGGGCCACCAGTTAATTGGGGCAGCCACTTTTTTGGGCCAAATTTCAAAGAACAGAAACCAAACTAATAAACTAATACATAATTTAAACCCTTAATTCGGATAACTTTTTGCCTAATTGGGACAGTATCAAAAATGGAATTTAGCAATTTTTGACATATTTTAGGGATTTTTCAAAAGTATGTTCAACCACTACATACACTATTGTGATGCGAATCAGTTATCTTTCATTGTGCATCTCGCAAGTATGCATCTTCTTAACAGTTATACTGTATACCTAGCAATATTCATTTACAATGTTGATTTTATTTAAAATTTTTAAATTTTTGCCAAGATGACAAGAAATGATTTTACACTTTGAAGTAAAATTGTTTTACTGGATAAAATTAAAAGCCAGCCATTTAATACAAGCCATCGTAGACTTGCTGATATAACTAGTATACTAAAATCTACTATAGCGCATCTCCTACAACAAGAAAATCAACTGTGTGAGGAGTAGGCATTACAGAAAGAAATTCCAGAAACATTCAAAAGAAAGCATGATGGAAAGAATCCAAAAGTCAAAGAATTTAAAAATGCCACGTTTCTCTTCAAATGTTACTCATTTGTAACTATTATAGAAGATAAAAATTGTTAAAATAAATACTGTTCTGAAATAAGGAAGAGCACATGGCTATAACAACTTTTTCCTTAAAAGCATCTTTGGTCATTCTAAATATCAGAATTGAACATTCTCTACTTGGCAACCAAAACGAGCTCCCTATTTACCACACATGGAATCAAGCTCCTTGATTGATAGAATTTAAGCATAGAGTTGAAAATATCACTGCTTTCAAAATTGCCTTTAAAAATTTAATAACATCTTCAGTCTTCTTTGCAATAATAAATCTGTTCAACTCTAAGAAATTGTATCATCTATAACAGGGGTGGGCAAACTTTTGGAAGAAAGGGCCACATTGCATCAATGAAATATAGTCCAGGGCCGCACTTTCCCAGCAACCTCTATCCTTCACCATCTGACTCCCTCCACGAGTGTTGGTGTAGCCCGTGGTTGGAAGTGATCCTGCTCTTTAGTAATCTATCTGATTGGAAAGGGTATAAAACAAAATAGCAAAAAACTCCCAAAATCCCTCCTTCACCTAATAACTGTCTGAAGTGATAAAATTCTCAGAAAATTATGTAGCCAAAACAGATATAAGGGGTTCATTTGTTGACTAAGATATTATAAAAGGTGATATGTTAAAATTAAGCCAATTTTCTTAGTAGATCAGCTTTCATTGGCCGTTATATGAATCATGGGTTTGAATAATGCCAGCAGTCCGAAAAAGTGAAACATCATTTCAGAGAAGCTCGGCAGGGTCGAAATTCTTTTAAATTATAATTTAATCATTTTAAATTTCAAACAATAATTAAAAACACACCTGTTTGGAAATTGTACAAAATTAATACAAACACCATTAAATTACAAAAGGTATTGAGTTGAATGACTGACTGATTTTGTTTGATTTCGAATATTTTAACCATAAGATATCAGCTGTATTTTGCAATCAATTTTTTTATGGTTATGATTAATCAAATCTATTTTTATTAGAAATATGACACTATAATAACATCTACAGTTTACCAAATGAATTATTATTTATTGCTTTTCCAAAAATTACTTGAACTAACTTATATTTCTGAGATATGGAACAGATTTGATATTTTTAGTATTGATTTTATTTATCAATAAAATTTTTGGCATTATAGCTATTAGTTGGAGGGCTGCATGTGGCCCGCTGGCTGCCGTTTGCCCACCCCTGATCTATAACATCTCATTCCATAACATCAGTCTCAACAGAAAATTAAACTACATCATCTTCACCAGAAGAAATTTATCCCAAAGACTAAAATAATATAAATACTATAAAGAAAGATTCATCAGATACAGCATGCTGAATAAAGACTTTAAAACAGGGGTGGCCAACCTTTTGTAGTTCATGTGTCAATTTTTTCATTTTTTAATTAAAATGCACCATATAAACTTATTCTCCTTTTCGGCCTGTTTAAAATATGATAACATGGATATATTTAACAGGTAGATTTATATGTGTGTGTGTATGTGTATATATATATATATATATAAGGTAAAAAAATAATAATTAGGTACCTTTTTTAATGCTTTAATAAAATAAGTACCTAATTATTAGTTTTTTACTGATCTCCTCTGACTTCGCCTTCAACATTGGGCCGCTGATATTCACGCCTCGCCCGCTAATTATAGAAATATGTTGATCTAATGCTTCTTCAACTTCTGGATCCTTTCCATCACGCTTTCTTATGGACAGTTCCTGGAATTTCTTTCTGTTATGCCCACTTCTTGCACAGTTGCTTTGATCTTCTGGAATTTCTTTCTGTAATGCCCACTCCTCACACAGTTGATTTTCTTGTTAGAATTTCTTTCTGTAATGCCCACTTCTCACGTAGTTGATTTTCTTGTGACTTCTGGATCCTTTCCATCACGCTTTCTTTTGGATGTTCCCGGAATAGATCCTTTCCATCACGTTTTCTTTTGGATGTTCCTGGAATTTCTTTCTCTTTTCCATCACGCTTTCTTTTGGATGTTCCCAGAATTTCTTTCTGTAATTCATCACACTTTCTTTTGAATGTTCCTGGAATTTTTTTCTGTAATGCCCATCCTCACGCAGTTGATTTTATTGTTGTAGGAGACGCGCTATGGTAGATTTATTTTCTTTTGGATGTTCCTGGAATTTCTTTCTGTAATGCCCACTCCTTACGCAGTTGATTGTTGTAGGAGACGTGCTATGGTAGATTTTGGTTCATTTCAGTGAGTCTACGATGGCTTGTACTAAATGGCTGGCTTTTAATTTTATCCAGCAAAGCAATTTTACTTGAATTGCAAAATCCTTTCTTGACATCTTTGGAAAGATTTAAAATTTTAAATAAAATCGACACTATAAATAAATATAGCTAGGTACAGTAACGGTAGACCCTTAAGTAGATGCAGAATTTCCAGACTCACGACGAAAAATAACTGATTCTCATCACGCTAATGTTGCCGTATTGTTATATATTATTTATCAACGATGATATTTACTTATAATTTTACTAAATTGTTATGCATTATTTATCAACGATGATATTTATTTATAATTTTACTAAAGAATGGAGTGATGATATTTACTTATAATTTTACTAAAGAATGGATGTTTATATTAGTGTGGCGACAGTGTGTCGACGATGTGTATATAATAGGATGCGAAGAAATGACCTGCTCCATTGTGGTCAATGATGTGTATGTAATAGGACGCAAAGAAACGACCCGTTCCATTGTGTTAGTCTATATTGTCTTGTAGAAAGGTTTAACCTGAAAATTACCGGATACAATAAAATGTTGTTATAATTTTTATATCAGGATTTTTTAAGAAGTAGTTGTTATAATTTTTATATAAGGATTTTTTTTTAAGAAAGCGCACAACAAATATTAGTGTACGTAGTGTTGCCATACTTTCGAAAAATCCCTAATATATATTAAAAATTGAAAATTCCTTTTTTGCTACTATCCCAATTAAGCGAAAAGTTGTCTCAATTAAGTGTTTAAACTGTGTATTAGTTTATTAGTTTGGTTTCCGTTCTTTGAGATTTGTTCCAATTATACGGCTGCCCCAATTAACCAGTGTCTCAATTAAGCAGAATCCACTGTATATATATTTATTTTAGATATCTCTAATAGCACACCAATATGGCTAAAACCACCAAACAGCTAAATATAGTAATGTAAGCTATAATCAATAGAAATTTAAAGAAAGATTTAAAAAAATCTTTTAATATGAAATTTAAAGTTCAATAATTTAACGAAATAATATACAGCACAGCATTCCATATTGGCCATTAATTCAGTAACTGAGTAGTCACATTGGGATTACATGTAACAATTATGTGGCTATTTTGATCCAATGAGACTGCTCAGTTACCAAAGACACAATCATAGTAATCCATTGAGGTTGCTCAAATAGCATTAATCTTCCATCTTGGATTTTATATCAAGTAATTTATACCAATTACAATATATAAAATCAATTTCTAATAATCAATACCTATTTTTAAACTTTCCTGCATAAATCCCCTAACAAACAAAAGTTGTTTCATAAAAATCCATTCAGCCATTCTTGCATTATAAGTGAATATGTGCACGCAGGTATTTTTTATTTATTATATAAATTGTTCAAGAAATATTTTAAAAATTTTTCTCTGGGTCTTAGTGTACTACTTCTAATCATGTAATGCACCACTTTTGGCACAAGCACCATAGGCTGGCCACCCCTGCTTTAGAAGATAATACAGTCAAACCCCAATAAGATGCCACCATCTGCTCGGAGAGATTTTGGCAGCTAATTGGGATTGGCGGTTTATCAAAAAAACATATAGTATAGAAATGAAAATGAACTTCGAATTTATTAAATTTAATTAATTAAATATAATAATAATTAATTACAATTAATATATTTAGCATCCAAAATAACATTTCTAAAAACTATATACTTTACAGTATAGTATATATATCGTATATGTACAGTACTATATAGAAAACATGTCCATTTGGTGTTCTGATCCTCTATTTTGAGTTCTCTGTAAAGCACAATGTATACAGCTTACTGTACATTATCCTTATTTGCTCGGTATGCAATAAACGATGGAAATGATCTGGTTCTTACAATCTTAAATTTTCTACAAATTAGGTGTGAACCTGCTTAAAGAGACACATGATTAACCGTTAACTCCATCTCTCCCACATGCTGGTTACAAATGAATCCAGAATGCTATTAATACTGATGAACTTCAAGATGTAAGTCACCTTACATGCCTCTGGCGGATTAACGAGGACAAATACAATACCAAAAGGAATATTTGTTTATACATTTTTTTGGTGGATGGCGGATGGTGTCTTATTGGGGTTTGCCTATTCCATTAACATAGGGAAGATCCTTTCTGTCAAATTTCTTGGTGGTCAGCAAGGGTGGTGGCTTAACTGATTAACCTCCGTTGACGTGTATACACGTCATTCAAGTGGAACGTTTTTAATAAATTAATTTCTGTGGAACAGATTACCGTTGTTAACCAAGGTACCACTGTACAGTATATTAGGATAAATTTTGTTTTGATTATTTGCATGTTGATTTCTTCTACAGTTTCAGTCATTTAGTTGTTCTTTAATACAACATTCAATTTCCAGAAGGTAAACCAACTTATCAGCCTACATGTCTTTCTGCTCTTCAATTTAAAAAACATAAACTTGGAGGAACATTGAAATTCGTAGTCTGTGATATTGTGTACTATATCTACCAAAAGTTAATCATTTTATGGATCTTCATTGTTATTGTCGCTAAGAAGAATTTTTTTTTAATTGGAAAATTATTTCATGTATTGATTTCATTTATTATTTCAAACCTAATGTTTATTGAAATGTTATATCATCAGCAGACTAAATTACAACTGATAGAAATTATACATTCTTTCTAACTGAAATCTAATTAATAAAGTATTTAATAAATTCAAATTAATTAAATATTATTAAAATTATTAAAGTAATTTCAATATCAATTAATAATTAAAGAAAATTGAATTTATTAAAGTATAAAATCATGAAATCATTTATCAATATTATGTCAAGACAATGTTATTGTCATGCTTATATGATGTCATCACAATGTGACATCATCTACTTGTTATGTCATGATAATGTCATGGGATCTTCTGATGATATCCCAAATTCAAACAAATCATTTTTCCATATACAGATAGGCCTCGATTAGTGCGACTTCGAATAGCACAAATTCGATTAGTGTGACTTAAAAAATTGATACCGTTATTCAGTTAGTGTGAGAAAAGATTCGATTAGTGCGAGTTGTAAACACAGATCAGTCTTACTAACAAAGCTCCTTTTATGATGTCAATTAACAAATTACCGTTAATTTTCGGTTAGTAAAACCGAACGAGGAGCAGTCCAAGAACGGTCACACGATTTTGAAGGGGTGAAACATCAGAAAGATGGGCTTTTTGCCGTTAACTGTTTAACATTACTGTACTATTATTTAGCTTTGCTATCGTATACATACAGTAGAGTACAGAATTTTCTCTTTTAAAAAGTATCGAAATGGATAAAAGGAAGAACACTTTTGATGATAAAACAGGAAACGAAAAAAAGAGAAGTGATTACGCTACAGCAAAAAATGGATGTGATTGAGCGACATAAAAGCATTCTTTGTTAAATTTTTTTAAATAAGGATATCTTTACAAATTTATTTGCCTATTATATTGCTGTGCTACCGATTTTATTTATTTTCTTTTGTTTATTACCTGATTTCTTTATTTAAAATAAAACTTGTGAAAAAAATTTGTTTTTGTTATCTTTTGGTGTCGTATTCTGCTAATAAACAAATAGAAAACTTGTTAAAAATTTCTCATTGGTTCATTAACTTCGCTTATTAATGCTATCTGGAACTAATTTACTGATTCAATAAAGTTGCAATGCTTAATTGCAAATCGGCCTATTCACTCAATTCTCGACCCAGAATTGGCGGCCAGGCGGCGCTCAACTTCCGCTTTCGATTCGCTATTTTAGTTTTGATTTGGCGGTTGGTTTGATGATGATATGAGACGCAATTCCTGGTAAGTTATTAATTTAGATGATGAACAATGATGTAAAATATGAAAATAAATATTTCTTAAACAGTTAGTGTTAAGTTTATTGTGGTTATTCATCGTGAAACTTAGCTAATGGCCGGAATCTCACAAAGCAAGAACCAATTACCATATTTTCCATAGAGTTAATACTTCGATTAGTGTGAATTCGATTAGCGCGAGAAATTCGTGGTAGAAATTATTTGCGCTAATCGAGGCCTACCTGTAATTTATTAATTATAACATTTGAAATCCACTGGAGTTTTGTCCAATTTTAATACACAAGGAGAGATCAAAAAATCTGTATAACAACAACCCTTTCAACAAACAGAGATACCTAGCAAAAAGGTTGTTTTGTTGAATGGTAAATTTATTATCGAACTTCCATTTCAGCATATCATCATAAAAGTATGTCTTTGAATTTTTATTTTACAATAGTTTTAGTAAAGCTAGCAATGATTCAAATTTTTTTGGCCAAGTTGTTACAGGAGATGAAACCTGGGTGTAAGAACATGATCCTAAGATCAAAGTGCAATCATTTTCATGGCACACAAAAGAATCTCCAAGACCAAAGAAGAAGTCCTGAATATCCAAATCACATGTCAAGATCTTATTGATTATTTTTTTTGACAATGAAGGCATGATGCATTATTAGTTTATTCCTGCACACACAACCCATAAATGCCTTTTATCACAAAAAAGTTTTAATGTGACTACAACTTGGAGTGTGCTACAAAAAGCCAAACATGTGAAAAGACAGATGGCTTCTCCATCATATGTTGTTCGACATTGCTCTGCAAATCACAGAATTTGGAAAATGACAATATTCCTTTGGTACCACAACCCTCATATTCCCTAATTTGGCCTCAGCTAACTTTTGGTTCTTCCCAAAACTAAAAAAAGCTATGAACTGGAAAAGATTCAACTGATTGAATAACATCAAAACCAAAATGAAGACTGATTACAGGCCATACTTAAAATTGAATTATATCAATGTTTTGAACAATGGTAGGGTCACTGCAGTAAGTGTTGTAAGAGTGCGCGCGCGTGCGCGTGCGCACGCACGTGCGTGTATGTGTAAGCACATGCATGCCCAAGGGCAGTGCTTTGAAGTGACTAGAACTATTTTAGTGTGAAAGTATGTAAAATAATTGTTGAAAGTGTTATTATACAAACTTTATGATCACTCCTTGTACATTTAACTGAAATGCTAGGCCAGAATCACAACATTATTGGGGCAACATGGAATCATTGAGACATCACAGAGTGTTATATCATCACGAATCAAAAATATCTTATAATGTCACCTATTGTTATGTTACGATACCATCACATCACAATGCTGACATCACTATAGCCTAATATGATTAAATTTAGTTAAAAAAACATGGATTACACATAATGCTATCAACCGGGTGGTTATAAAATAAGTATCTCTATTTGGAGCTGTCTGTAGCTGGAAGGAATAATCCGAATGAAACCGAAATCGTACGCTTACTAATTGAGAAGGGGGAAGAAGAATGGAATAAAAAAAAATTAGTCGCAACAACTGCCGATAGATGGTGCTTTTGAATGTAATGTTTAATATAAGAACAAAGAATTAAAACGTAAAACCGGATGGCATACCTAATTTATTGAAAAATGTTACAGATAATGTGATTACGCTTGTGCATGGCGGTGCCGATCAAGTTCAGGTTCCACATGGCCATTGAGCTGGAGGACACAATCCAGACGGCATGCTCAACTGCGGAATGCAATTCTTCAGGAACGATGTTTCACACGTGTTATTTTTTTTTATTCCATTCTTCTTCCCCCTTCTCGATTAGTAAGCGTAACCGTTTCGGTTTCATTCAGATTATTCCTTCCAGCTACAGACAGCTCCAAATAGAGATACTTATTTTATAAAAACCCGGTATTTATTAAATTGTTAAATTCTATGGAAATTTTGGATTATTTGTAATTGTTTAACAATGACTGTTTTTAAAAAAATCACTAAATAGGCCAGTTATTGAAATGGAATATTGAAGAGAATCATACCAAGTATGGCAGTTGCAACTTCTACTCTTTAGGAAATTACTCAACATAAACATATAAACAGATCAACCACAAAAAATATACCGTATATACTCGAATATAAGCCGATCCGTGTATAAGCCGACCACCCAACTTTGGAGTTTGAAAATCAGTAAAAATGCATAACCTGTGTATAAGCATACCCCCAGATTTTAGCACTTAAAATTCAATAAAAATTTGTAAATGATAAATTACATGAACTTTGATTTTTAGTTACCGATATATTAATGCCATTTGCCAAAATAAATTATTTTATTGAAAACTTTAAATATCATATAAAATAAATTAATATATTGGTGTCTATATGACATCAATATATCAATTTAAAAGGTAAAATTTTACTTTACCCAAAGCAATCGAGCGTGTCGCGCCGCTGACTCCAACCTGCATTTGTATAAGTGCATCAGATAAGTGACGCTGCACTACCTGATGCACCGCGACGCAGAAATTCTCGCCAATAATCCAGCTAAAGTGATCCAATGCAGCGTGCCTACATATGATTCTTGGATTATTGTTAAGAATTGCTGCATCGTGATGCATCAGGCAGCATGGCGTCGCCTATCTGATGCACTTACTACAAATGCAGGTTGGATTTGGCTGCACGACGCGCTCGATCGCAACAGGTAAAGTAAAATTTTACTCCAAAGCGAGATTGATGTCAGAGAATGACATTATCGTTAGGATGATGTAACTTCACAAAGTTAACGAATAGTAATAAATTTTTATAATTTACATAAAAATATGTTCTTATTATTGTTGTTATTGAATGACTGTTTTCTTTTCTAAGAAAAGTTCATATTATCACAGTAAAAATACCATTAGAATACATCTACATCACGCGGCTCCAAGACCATTCGAAGTTTCATTTTCCCTATAGTTGAGTTGAGTCTTAAAATCTATGGTTTATATTCAAATCTTTAATTGTATTTTAAAATGAGTGGCTCACCCTAACGATGATGTCATACACCGTTAGGTGACGTGTGCAACGTGATTTCTAGACATTAATTGTGCGATTTCGAAGTTTTGATTTTGCTTATGATGAACTTTTTTGATAGACTAAAGTTATTTTTCAGTACAGATTTTAAATAATAATTATTATTTTTTTCGTTATTTTAAACATTATTTTAATTACTTTTTAATCTAACTAACTCATCGATGAGTTAAATATAATAAATAAGCCTACTTGAAAGTTAAAAATGCATTAAAAAAAGGACCCTGGAAATGTACCAGAGCCTAATAAATATATTTTTTCACTCAAATATGAATCCTAGGTAAGATTCTTGCTGTCGAGTTTTTGCATTGCATCGTATCAGGCAGCGCAGTGTCGCCTATCTGATCATGGTATATAGATGCAGGTTGGAGTTGGCGGCGCGACGCGCTTGATCGCATCGAGGTAAGATAAATTTTACCTGGTATCGTATTAAATGAATTATTGCAAAATTTCCTTCCTGGTCTTCAGGAGATACATTCAATAAGTTATGGTTTTGCTTATTACTTCAAATTCTCCAGCCAAAAATTCAATAAGTTATGATTTTGCTTATTACTTCAATTTCTCCAGCCAAAACGCTCAATAAGTTATGGTTTTGCTTATTACTTCAATTTCTCCAGCCAAAAAAAAAAATTGATTTTTTTGATCTGTGTATAAGTCGACCTCCCACTTCAGAAATTTTTTTGAGAAAAAACCTCAGCTTATACACGAGTATACACGGTATATAAGATTATTAAAAAATTTCCATTTAGGGTTTTAATTTGGCAAAACTTAGGTTCATTTATATTATAAAATATCCAGATTATAGTTTATGGTATGAATTTAATTTTAAAGCTTTAAAATTATGTCCATATCAAGAAATTAGCTTTTATGTTGGTCTATTAACAATTAATTAAAAATGTTAAATTAAATAAATAAAATGTGCCATTAAAAAATTTTTAATTTTTATGTGTACAGTAAAATTCATAAGATATTACTATTTAAATAAAGTAAGTTAAAATTTTTATTTAATTCAAATGCAGTACATGTATTAAAAATAAATAAATAAAATAAACTTACTTTGATAAGTGCTTTCTCCCATTTATCTTTACTGAACCATTTTCTTGCTTTCCTGAGTAATTTGACATGCAATTCTTTGAGTTCTTCATGAACTAAAAATTAGATATAATTATTACAAATACAGCTTGAAAAATTTAATTTCTGATCAAAACAAGGCTTATAATTTTTACTGCTTTTGATAAGCTTAATTTTAACAAGAAGATTTTGTTTAAATTTGCACAAAACAGTATTTATGAAATGAATTTAACCCCTTGAGTGCCTTTGATATAAAAACATGGTACATTTTCAGAACAAAAAACAATATAAGTAAAATCCAATTCTGAATTATGCAGTGGAGCTATGGCAGAATGGTTTTTTTGCCTTTATTGGGTGAAAATACATCCCTCTGATGATGGGTCTTAAATTTTCCAATTGCCTAAATTTCTTTTTAAATTCCATTCTAAAGATAGAAAATGATAATCGATTGTATTCGTAGAATCTGGACAATTTTTGATCAAATGTTATCGATTCTGTTTTCTATCCTATTATTATTTTAGTAATCTTATTTTGATTTTGGGGTGAGATAAATCCATTTTTGAAATTTTAACTAAAACATGGTATTTTAACTAAAACATGGTATTTTACTATGATGAACTAAAATTCCTAAAATTGAAAAAAATATTGCTGCAATTTTGGTTAATTCTGTTAAAATATAGAATATTTTTACTTATTTGGTCATTTATTTCTTTAATATTACAGATAATTTAATAAAATATAAGAAAATCCTAACGTAAACAACCCCAAGCAATAAAAAGGGGCATGGCACTTTTATTGTTTTATGGTGGCCAGTCGTTTCACAAAAGATTATAGCCAAGCCTATTTTACTGTGCTGCATGTGGTATTGGGTGTAGAGTGTCAACAAAGTATCTGAAGGCCAATTAGAGTAAGATAGAAAATGTTATAGCTGTTTATGTAGGATTGCAGACGATTTTCATGTCACGTTTTTGGTTTTAAATTTGAAAATTTATAAAAAATTAAAAAAAAAATTATTGAAATGAAGAGAAAACATATCAATAAACATATTTTATAAAAAAATGACAATATTTAAATAAATTTTTGTCACTTTTTAACTAATTAATTAAAATTTTACATAATAATTGGTTTTTTATTGATAACTTTTTAAAATATTATCTGATTTTCTTCATTCATACCTTATCTTATTCACAAGACTTAAATATTAAGTCTTGTGAACCTATATGTTTAAATATCATGTATTCACAAGACTTGCTGCTATCAGAAAATAGCAAGCATTTCATTAGATGCCTAAGGTTTCATATTAAAAAAAGTGTTTTCTCTGATCTCATATATTGATAATAAATAAAAAATTGTGAAAGAAATAAAATTTGAAAGAATTTGTTACATTGTTAGAATCACAATTGAAAACGTAATAAATCCTAAAAATTTCAAAAAGTTTCGATGAAAATTAAGCAAGATTTCATAATTTTTTTTTTTGTTTTTTTTTGGCATATTAAAGGGGTTAATCAAGGACATATTTAAAAATAATGGTTTGAAGTACTGACTCTTTAAAAACTTTTTCTTAATAATAAAAAATAAACTAACTTTTTGAAGTAATTTTCAGGAGAAATTTCTTTACAATTGCCTTGTGTTCATAAACAAGTATGAATGCAAAAACAAAGTCTTAAGAAAAGACTACAGATATACTCCACTATACAGGTATCTTTAATGTACGATGATTCACAGTGATGACAATTCACACTTATGATGGCCAAAAATTATTATTAAAAATTCTCTAATTCAACTTTGCCACTTGCATACACATACATATATCACATTGCTTTTGTATTTGCATTTCAGTGTCGCCATTAGTAGACAAACAAAGCCTTTCAACAATATGCAAGAGCCACTAGTGTGATTCATTCACTTCTAACTTATCACAACCTTTGGCACATTAGTTGCTAATCAGCATTCCAAATATTCGTTTCTCTTTTTGCAATTTTTGGATCTCGTCATAACCCTATCAGGCATATCTACACTTGCCCAATTCCCTGTTTCCCTAACTCGTTTGCCTGATTCTCAGTTGCCCAAATGTTGTTTGATTCCTATTTGCTTGAATCCAGCTCAACTGATTTTAGATTTCTTATGATATCATTTTTTTTAATTTTATTAGCCCTAATGTTAATGTTAGTCTTTTCTAGAATCATTTTTTGACATTTTTAATTTCCATATTTTGTCTGTTGTATGGGAGGTTAATACTATTTTTCTGTACTGATAAAAAGTTATGTGATTAAAAAGTTTGGTTACTGATGGCTTACATAATTACTGGATTTTTTTTCTTCCAGAAATAAACTATAACATATCAATTATTGCTTTAAATTAAAAATGATATAAATTTAATATTATTAGTCCTATTACAAAATAATAAAAGATTCCAACTGACTAATATTATCAGAAAAAGCATTTCAACAATATTAAATGATATATTTAATATTGTTTATAAGGAAAAATTAAAAGGGGATCTTAAGTAGTAATAAAGTATGAATTTAGATTGTATTACTGTATAATGTACAAGTTAAACTAATATTTGTTTTCATAATTCAACATTTACTTAGGGCTTACACAATCAAAATAATCTTAACTAGCCAAATTCCTCCTAATGATTTATTTTTTAAGTTTTCCTTATAAATGATATTAAATATATCATTTAAAAATGTTAAAATGCTTTCTCTAATAATATCAGTCAGTTAAAATCTTTTATTTTGTAACAGGACTAATAATATTAAATTTATATCATTTTTAATTTAGAGCAATAATCGATATGTTATAGTTTATTTCTGGAAGAAAAAAATCCAGTAATTATCTAAGCCAGTACTAACCAAATCTTTTTAATTGTGCAATCCTTTATCAGTACAGAAAAATAGCATAAACCTCTCATACAACACACACAATAGGGAAATTAAAAGTCAAAAAATGATTCTAGGAAAGTAACATTAGGGCTAATAAAATTCAAAAAAATGATATCATAAGAAATCTAAAATCAGATCAGCTGGATTCAAGCAAATAGGAATCAAACAACTTAACATTTGGGAAATTGGGAATCAGGCAAATAGGATTCAAACAATTGGGAATTGGATAAAAACAAGATTCAAGCAACTGGGTTCAGGTAAATGACATTCAGGCAAGCATGACCTAACCCCCTATCATATCCAGTAAGAGAAATAATACTACTGATAAAAAAACTTCTTAAATTCTTAAATTTTTCTTTCTTAATTTTGTATTTATGTACTTAATTGTATATGTGCTAATAAATAATTTATAAATGTTTATGTAAATTTATATATTTTTGACCATTTTAAGTTAAACAGAAACCTAATTTATGAAATATTAGCTGTAATACCCGGCAATGCCAAGTTTTTATTTATAAATCACATATAATAATAATTGATTGATAATGAGACAATTTAATATTTATTTCATAAATGATAAATCATCAACATACAATATATCGTATATATAATCATAAATAAACAACGCTAGCATGACATTGACTCCATATGAGAAATTAGTTTTTATGTATAAAACAGAAAAATAATAATATTTCTTTTTTAAGATAATACTGTATATATTTGTTAGTAAAGATAGGTGATTTAAAGGAAAGAGTAATTAAATAACTTAATATGCAAACTTAAGGGTAAGTTTTTCCCTTTGATAGAGATGTTTCTGGAAAGGTCAGTGGAGGGTGTAAGGGAGCTGTAAAGTTGTACAGAATTTGATAATTATAGAATTAATAACAATATGGATATTATAAAAAATATTTTTATTATTGCTCTCATAATGCTTCTTTATAAACTATATTCATTACTTGTTGATTTTTTGTGTAGATATATAAACTTTTTTGCTTCTCCAACTCTTGAAAAGGCGACATACAATTGATCATGGGATAAACAATCAGTATTTAAATCAACACCTGCAACTTCTAAGAACTGTCCCTGTGCTTTGTTAATAGTCATTGCCAAACAAATCTTTATAGGAAATTGCACTCTTTTAAATTGGACAGGAAAATCTGTTGGAATCAAAGGTATACAGGGTGGAATAAAAAGTGTTTCTCCAATTGCACAACCAGTGATGATTGTAGCTTCTATCAGATTTCCTCTTAATGATTTTATGAAAAGTCTTGTTCCATTGCATAAACCTGGAGCATCTAAATTTCTAAGCAGTATTACTGGAATTCGGACTTTTAACTTTAATTTATGAGAGGATAATCCAGGTGGATTCTGTGAATTTAAAAATTCAATAGAAAAATCTACAGCTTCATCAATATCTGTGATTGTGTCTATTGAATTGTATGTCATTCCTTCACAATGAAAATAGTCCGTGATCTGTTCATTTATAAACTTAGGTCTATCATTTCTAAAAGGTAGAATTGCGTTCACAAAACATTTGATATTTTTCTCATTTATATTATTAATTTCCGGATACACTTTTGAAATTAGTTCATCTAATGAATGTACAATATTTTCTTGGCAGAAATATTTATAAATATTAACTAATCCATTTGTATTTGGTATAGTTCCATTACCAATGCTTAAGAGGAAATCAGAAAATTTAGCAGAATTCTTATCCTTATTTTTTAGCACTTTCATGTTGAGAGTAAGTGATAATTTTTCACTTCTCGCCAAAGATATGATGATTTTATGCATCCTTTTAATTCATCAGTCTTGGTACCTTTTGAAATTACAGATAACGTTTGACAAAAATCACTGGCCAACATCACTGTGATTCTATCCATGACAACTTGTTTATATTATTATAATGCTTGGTTGAAATACATAATTATGCCATGACAATGATGTGGCATAAGAATAAATTTGGTAATAAAATGGAAATTTTCTATATGCTATGTATATTATTTCTTTATGTGTTATTTTAAGCATTATTTATTTATTAGCTAGGGAGAATCCATAAATTATGTCACGTTTAGGGGTAGAGTATAGAACTGAGACGTTAAGACCCCGCACAACACATGAAATTATTATTCAGTCAAGTATTTAATTGCATAATATGTATTTAAAAGCACCATAAGCAGCTGAGAAATTTTAAATACATATTATGCAATGTTTTGGAGTTTAAGCAGTTAATATTTTCAATACAGTATTTAATTGCAGAAGTGAGAATAAAGGACTCCTATTGTTTAATCTGCCAACAAAAGAGTTGCTAGTGGGTGCAGTCAAGGCCATCTAGATATACAGGCCTTAGTGCTTCAACGTCATCAGCAAAGTGACGTCACTTGTCGGGGCTGAGTTTGGAGATAGCACGAGGTTAATAGCCTGGCGCTCTTATTTAAACCGTGCTACTTAAACTGTTAAAATAAATTGTTATACAAATACTAACTATTAAAATTACAAATCGACTATTCGATATACATAATTTTCATCATTCCTGTGACCACTAAGTAAAGGTAAGAAATTTTTAATTTTTGTATTTACAGTTAAGTTAGTGTTAGGCTTAGTATCAATCTAGAAACTTCTCTACGAATTTAATAAAAAAGAAAGTTTTCAATACATTTAATTGTCGTAGTAGTTACTTTATTCAATGATATGAGAATCGGGAATAAGAATAGTAAAAAATTATATTGGTATCTAACATAAATTCAAATAATAATATATATAAAGATAGGTACATGTAGTTGTTCAGAACTAGTGATAATAGTGGTGATACTGCATGTGGAAAAGATTATTTAAATTTTAATTTATGAAGAATTATGAAAAATGAAATACTGAGGTCAATTATATATGCTAAATATTTGTTCAAGTTTTTTGTTTT
>AYEL01067421.1:0-36139 GCA_000484575.1 Olivierus martensii
CACACCCGTGGAGGGGGGCCGGATGGTGAAGGACGGGGATCGCCGGGCCGGGCCCAGTACCGATGGTGAAGGACGGGGATCACCGGGCCGGGCCCACTACCCCGAAAAAAATCCAGGAGCAGACCCGGGACGCGAACCCGGATCCTCCAGTATGGCACGCCAACGCGTTACCACCGTTTATTCTATTTCGCATCGTCTACATACACTCAAGACAGCCTCGACGTGTGATGTCAGTCTTTTAGCACTATGGCCTGTGTATTTAGATGGCCTTGGTGCAGTCTTATAGAAGTCATTTGTTCTCACTCCTGCAATTAGTTAACTGACTGATAATTGCATGAGGGCGCAGGGCCTAAATGACATAGGTGGGAAAAGTTCTGTAAATTATGACATCAATCTTAAAATGATTAATGCTTACATCCTTATGACTAAACAATATTTTAGTTATAAAATAAAATATAAAATATTTATGTGTAATAGAGAAATAAAGACTAATGTAATATGTGGAAATATGTTTGTTATAAAACAGGTCTGGCCAATCCAAATTGGTTCAAATAATCCTAATCTAGCCAAACTTCTAGCAGTTTATTTTTGAATTAACTGCCAAATTAATAATTATTTTTGATTTACACTATGGTGCCACCATCTGTCAGATTAATAATTATTAATTTAAATTTAGGCTAAGAAGGTGGCACCATCTGTTAATTAATAATCGAACTATTAATTTTTAACTAATTTCCCAAAATTAAAAATTTGTCTTTGCCTGAAATTGAATCCGGGATTTTGGGTTACCGTCCTGACGCCTTACCAGCTAGACTACCAAGGCACAGCAAATTTTCAATTTCGGGATGTATATAATTTAGGAATTATCAGACTTACACCGACACCAGTGCTCCCAGACAGGCTAAACCTAGCCACAGGCTCTCTATGGTAAATCCAGGCAGACAGACTTGGCCCAAGTCAGATAACTAATCATAATTCACAATTTACTAAGGGATTTACGCAATCCAAATAATCCTGATCTAGCCAAACTTCCCCTAGCAGTTTATTTTTGAATTAACTGCCAAATTAATAATTATTTTCAATTTACTAGAGTGCACACTGTGGAATTCCGGGCGGAAGGAAATGGAAATGCGGAAAACAACAGGTCTTGCAACCTACGAGCGGTTCATGTTAGACGCGCGAGTAAGGATGACTGTGAGAGGCGTCTCAGCGAGAAATGAAGAACAACATTGAATGTAAATTCAACAGCTTCTTTATTATTATTATAAAAAAAAACATAAGAGAGACTTCTATTTACAACTCAATACCGACAAATAGAGAGCAATACCTTGATGGGCACAAGTCTTCGAATTCAATGAATCCTGAAAGAAGCTTGAAGTTTACACAACAGTCTTTAGTCTCTATTAACTGTCTTTAGTCTCTGGGGAACCAGGCTAAACCTAGCCACAGGCTCTCTATGGTAAATCCAGGCAGACAGACTTGGCCCAAGTCAGATAACTAATCATAATTCACAATTTACTAAGGGATTTACGCAATCCAAATAATCCTGATCTAGCCAAACTTCCCCTAGCAGTTTATTTTTGAATTAACTGCCAAATTAATAATTATTTTTAATTTACGCTATGGTGACACTGTGGAATTCCGGGCGGAAGGAAATGGAAATGCGGAAAACAACAGGTCTTGCAACCTACGAGCGGTTCAGGTTAGACGCGCGAGTAAGGATGACTGTGAGAGGCGTCTCAGCGAGAAATGAAGAACAACATTGAATGTAAATGTATTTAATTAGTTTTAGTAATGTGAAGTAATAATAAATTCTAAAATAAAATATGTAATTCGTAAGTAAATAAATAATAGGTAACGGGGGTTTGCCGACCCCTACACCACCATCTGTCGGATTAATAATTATTAATTTAAATTTAGGCTAAGGTGGCATCATCTATTAATTAATAATTAAACTTTAATTTTTACTTTTAATTTGGCAGTTAATTCAAAAATAAACCGCTAGGGGAAGTTTGAGTAAATTAGGATTATTTGGATCGCATAAATCTCTTAGAAAATTCCAAATTGGTTCTCCAATCAGCTTGGAGAACCATGTTATAATAATCATGCATAGTGTGACGAAAAATTTCAAAGAGAAAGAAACTCAAAATACGTTTGAAATAATGCAAAATGGCTTAATTTCATTTAAAATTGCAACAAATAAAAAATTTGTATATATTGCAGGTTTTTGGTGAGATTTTAAATATTACTTATTATTATTATTATTACATAATATTGGAGAAACATATAGTAGTTTGTGTCATGATGAATAGTTATAATTTCTTTGTGTGATAAAATATAAACAAATTTCGATTTGAGATCAATTTCTTTGTGTGATAAAATATAAACAAATTTCATTTTAGATATGTATTTCTTTGTGTGATAAAATATAAGCAAATTTCATTTGAGATATGTAATGTCACAATTGTAATTATGGATATAGAACAGGCTTAACTTAGCTGCAAATTCAACATAAAATTTCCTTTAAAATAAAGTATCCAATGAAAAGTTATGATATAAAGCTACCGAATGAACATAAATTGATACTGAACAGTAACCTGTATCATAATCAGTAACAATTGTTTTAGCTACATAATGAAATTTGTGCATTCTTTGATGTCGAGACTATAGAAGTTACATGCAAGAAGATAAACAAACTAGTGCTTCAATATAAAGGAGTGTTACCGAGATCAAAATCTATTCTTTATTAGATAATCCAAGTATTTAATTAGTTTTAGTAATGTGAAGTAATAATAAATTCTAAAATAAAATATGTAATTCGTAAGTAAATAAATAATAGGTAAAAAAATAATAATTAGGTACCTATTTTAATGATTTCTTAAAATAGGTACCTAATTATTAGTTTTTTACCGATCTCTGTCTTCAATACTGGCCGCTGATATTCACCCCTCGCCTGCTAACTATAGAAATCCATTGATCTAATGCTTCTTTGAGTTCTGAATCCTTTCCATCACGCTTTCTTTTCGATGTTCCTGGAGTTTCTTTCTGTAATACCCACTTTTTACGCAGTTGATTTTCTTTTTTGTAGGAGATGCGTCTATGGTAGATTTTTGTTTATTTCACTGAGTCTATCATGGCTAGTATTAAATGGCTGGCTTTTAATTTTATTCAGCCAAGCAATTTTACTTGAGTGTAAAATCCTTTCTTGACATGTTGGCAAAGATTAGTGTATGTATGTGTAGCCATACTTTCGAAAAATCCCTAAAATATATCAAAAATTGAAAATTCCTTTTCTGCTACTTTCCCAATTAAGTGAAAAGTTATCCCAATTAAGCATTTAAATTTTGTATTAGTTTATTAGTTTGGTTTTCGTTCTTTGAGATTTGTCCCAATTACGCAGCTGTCCCAATTAAGCGGAATCCACTGTATATTCAAATGATCGGCACAGACGATGATTCAGTAAAATGTATAAACAAAAAAGGTGCCTTAATGTATCGAGATAGATACATAGGCAATATTTGCTTTCAGCAAGAAGAATCTTCAAAAGTTTTGATTGAGGCAAAGGTAAGAGCAGAAAAGAAGAAATATGTCATATATACTGTGCACACCATAATATCTCCCAAAAATAAATGTATAATCTATTTTAAATTATATTTTGTATTGGAATAACTTTGTACTTGTGCAAGCTTCATTTAGCGTGTTTGTTGTAAACACAATTTTTAAGATTGTATTTTCCTGATTAAATAATAAAAATAAATTATGTCTTAGAGTTAATATTGCTTATTTTACATTTTTTTAATCAAACTTACTTTTTAAAATATACTTCTCTTACAGTCTTTAAATATAGGCCCTTACGTGGAACTCAAATTTTGTTTTTACTGTAGCTAATTGAATTCTATTAGGATTTATTACAAGTAAATAAAAATAAGCAAATATGGATCGAAGTATTACTTCATGTTATACCAGTGTTTCTCAACCATTGAGTCGCGTTAAATTTTTAATGGGTCACGAAGGAACTGGTAAAATATCAAATTAAAAATATAAAAAATAAGTAAATAAATAAATAGACAAAAAAATGTCTTTTACGTTAATTTTGAAAATTAATTATGATATTCTGAATAGCATTAATTTCTGATACATTAATATCTTAATTTTGACATTGTGAATGTATCTTAAGTCTATGAGCATATTTGTTCCGCCCGTCCCAGCATTCATCGGCACATTCCCCTTCCAAGTTTTGCTAGTTTTGAACTAGTGTATAATTGTCAATTGTCAAAACAGCAATAAGAATAACTTTGTATGTACATTACCAATTTTTAGTAGTCAGTGTGTTCATTTAGTGTGTTAAAATTAGTAATTGTATTTTGTATTTCGTTGAAGTGCATGTTTTTATATTGAAGTATAAGAATTACTGTATGTTTTTAATTTACAGTTCATGGTTACATTTCGTTGTATGTGAGTAATGCATCATAGTCCATTGTACTATAAGTTAATCCGAGAACAAACAATATCATGCTGATATACTATCTTTTTTATTTTGTATTATAAAATAAACAATTGGGTTGTAGTATGATTTCAAAAAGTATGTTGGGTTGCGAGGTCAAAAAAGGTGAGAACCACTGTGTTATACAATGTTCGTTTTTGTTTAGGTTTAACTAAACTTTCATTGAAAGAAAATTTGGTTGATGAATAGCCGTAGATTTTAATAATATTCTATTCGTAAAATTTTCGAAATGGAAGCAATTGTCTTCAAAATTTTCATAGCATATTCTACTGGTTGACGTTGGTTCGAATTTATCACGTCTGATTCTAATAAGCCATTATTTCATAAGAAATGGCTTACCATGCAGGAAGAAGTGACGAAATATTTTTCTCTCTATACATCTTTGCACTATTATTGCTGCAACCGAATGCATAACAAGAATTAGGCATTCTTTGTTTCTGATACAGTAAGCATACAAACACGCCAGCTCTCAGACTTGTTGTACTTCTGACACTTGACTTGTGACGTCAACTGCACAAACCTTTCTGTAAAAATCCAATAATAGTAATGCAGGTAAGTTATCTGTTGCCCTTTCTTTGACACTTAGCGCCATCTATTGATATTTATTGTCATAAATAAATCCTTGACACTTAGCGCCATCTATTGATATTTATTGTCATAAAATAAAAACTGACACTTAGCACCATCTATTGATATTTATTATCATAAAATAAATAAAAATTGGGCTCCCTAGGGCCCTAAAAAAAAGGCCAGATAAAAAAAGGGCGACATAAGGTCATGCCCATACTGATACTGAACAAAATTCTATATCATATTCATAAATATCTTTTGTAGATTTGAAATAAAAAAGTTTCATAAAAAAAAAACATACATAATCTGTATTTTATAAGTATATAGATTAAAACAGAAATCAAACAAATCAAGAATTAAAAAAATCCTTGATTTACAACAAAGATGTTGGAATGGAACCAATCATATGTCAAGGACTATCCATAGTGTATTAATTGGGACCAGGAAATCTGTACATTAAGCAGAAATAGGAATTACATCAAAAATGGCTTAGAAAGTTCCAGACAAAAACCTGATGACGTATTTCTAAGCTTAATTTATAACGGATCAAGTATTTCTCAATTGTTTCATGAAACATTATATAATTTTATTCCCATTTTAATTATTATTTAATTTTTAACATTAATAATTCATATTTATTGTATTTAACAGTCATGAAAATGCATCAAGAGTGAAAGCAGTAATTTTACTTCATGACATAATACTAATTCTACAAAAAGGTTATTACATCAGATTGATGTCTAAATAAATTTAGCCCTCATTATTTATCAATATTTTATTTGAAACAAACTTTTTATTGCATGATTTTTTTTCTTCTCATTAACAATGTCCTACTGTGAACAGACAGCAAAATGTGAAAAAGCTTATTTTTTGAACAGTTAATATTTTAAACACACTGTGAGGAAGTTAACTTTGACCTGTCCTATTTTATTTTATTATGCACTATTATTTAGCGTTATTTCTTATTATTTAACGTTTTATATTTTAGTTTATGAGTTAACTTACTTCCACCTTCTCCGTCATTGTTAGCAATCACGTGATACGGAATCGGGAACCATCCCCCGGAAGAGCTGTCCTGGGTAATGACGTCATCATCTAATCTAAGTAATTTTACCACTGGTCCGATATGAGAATATAAGAATAATCTCATATTGATGTTTTGTTCATATATAATTAAATTGTAAAGAGGATGACATGAATTGACTACTCTGTAAACTAATAACTTTAAACTTGTTACGTATAAGTATGTAAATGAAGCAACACGGGACTGTAAGTCACTCGGTGTAAAAACCGACACAATCGACAACTCAGACGAGGTGTTGTATTGACGTAAGGCTGGCAAAGTGACATTTGAGTTTCTTATAAAGCTCGATGATTGTTTCAAGTTTGTAACGGAGGTGGAGGTAGTAGAAGTTAAGTAGTATTTAAGGTTTATCTCTTGTGAATAATTGGATTTTTGATATTTGAGTTGGATTAAACTAGTTTTGTTGATTATTTGATTGTTGCTTTATTATAGTTCCAATAAAGCATTTATTAACACTTTTGTACGTGTTTTAGTTGAGTCTAATAAATTTATATTTTTTATTCTTCAACTTATTTGAGAATTTATTCCAATTATTAGTATGTTTCTAACACCGTTTGTTGTTTTCAATCTAACCCTTAATTGGTACTTCTAGTTCTAAGTTCCGATTTCTTGTTTCCGGTTTTGCTCTTGCCGGTTAACATTAGTTATTGTTAGATTGTTTTGAAGTTAATTATTTTTAAGTTACAGTTTAGTTAAAGACCTGAGCTCAGGCCGAACTGTGGATTGCAGAGTCGTTAGACTGTTAGGTTTAGAGTATACTTAATAGTATTGATATTCGTTCAAATTTGCGACTTTGCAACACTTTATAATTCGGCTTTTGCAGTATTTTTAGTCTAGATTTGCAATAAAATTAGAATAATTTTCCATATCTATACATGATCAAACATGAGGAAAAATAAAAAATTATATAACTGATTCGATAAATTGATAGTGTGTTAGATTCAAATAAATATAATAAATATTATATTTGTTAATTATAATCAAAATTGAATAAAAAATAATAAATATTGAGATAAAACTTTATTAAAGAATAATTATTTTGTATTAATTTAAATTTTATAATCTTCCAAGCCAATAACTGCAACATTTACATAAAATACTTCAAAAATCTACATTATTCTACTTATTATTATACATAATTTACTAAATTTTAACATAAATCAATATATAGTTTCTTTTACAATTGTTAATAAATACTGTACTTTCTTTTACAATTAATTCACTGCATTTGCTAAGATGCATTTCGACCCAAATGGTCCTCTTCAGTTAAGCGCAGGAATTGTAAGGCAACCATTCCCCACACAACTGTCGCAGGCCCGTAGCAGCCTGAACAGGGCGGCCTATAGCCGACAAGTGCGCCGAGCCCAGCCTCCGCGCCACCGTGGCCACCAAGACGCGGGAATTCCTCTCTCACAAAATAAAAACAATAACCTTACATTTGGAAAATATGTTAAAATTTTTTACAATTCCTGCACTTAACTGAAGAGGACCATTTGGGTCGAAAATTCCTCTCTCAGGCGCGCCACCTAAACCAATGGGCAGATAACAGGCTATAACCAGCAGAACGATTTACAGCTACTCGGCAAAATCTGCTCGAATTCAGGGGAGCGCCGGAGCCAGCACGCTACTGGATGCGACAAGATAGGCTAGTCTTATCGATTCTTACCAGAAACTATATATTGATTTATGTTAAAATTTAGTAAATTATGTATAATAATAATTATTATGTAAATTTTTGAAGGAAGTTGCTTTTTAGGGTACAATTGTGCCCTTAATGCAGCACGGCAAAAGTGGTACCGTTCGATAGGGGGTCTAATAAACAGTTTTGAAAATTATGCTTTAATTCGTTCTATCCTTGCAAAAACACTGATAATCATAGTGATTTGAAAAAAAAATTTGCCTAAATGTGAACAAATAAGGAACATTTAATGTTCAAATATTAAACATAAATATCACTTCTATTAATTTTTTATTACTTACAAACATTGTTTATATTTGAATGGCTTTATAGAATTTGGATTGTTTTTATCCCATCCTATTGATTTTATAGTCTAATCCAGGGGTGTTCAACCTGTCGATTGTGGAGCGATTTTTGGTCGATCTCTTGTTTATTCTTCCCAACATGATTTCTGCTTACAAATTAATTAAAACTGAAAACATAATAATTTATTTATCATTATTTTGTATTATTTATTAACGCGCACTATTTATTGCGCCACTGGCGCGCGCCTGTTCCGCGTGGCGCCATCTATTAGCGGCCAAAACAATATTCAAAAATTTTTATAATCTCACTTCTTTAACTCCCCCCTACACTACAACCGGTGTCTTTCCTCTTCAACTAGCCCCCTCCCTAACTCCGCGCCTGTAAACCCCATCTTTCGTGTATGAGTTCACTCCCTGTCACCGTCCCGTTTGGAACCCATTAACTTCCCTAATTAACCGCGATATCTGTCTATCGCTTTCTCCACTACCTACCAAACCATTCTGCTGGGAAATGTTCGGAGGATATATTTAAGCCGATAATCTGTGCTATTCTGGTGCTTGCGCAGATATAATGTCGGTTGTATCTGACAGCGCATGCGCACAGACTTTGTGTCGCGTGTGCACCGTCCCAGCGCGTAGTAAGACCCCGCTTAACGCTGCGATTTTCTATATTTTATATTGCAATTTTTTTTTCAAATTGTTTATTTTTTATTGATTCACGTTAAAGCAGGTCTTCAAACTATTATGTTCACATAAATCCGAATCTGTTGCTTTGATACTTCTATGCAATCTCATAATGCATTCGTATCAATGCAGTGCATTACCTATGAAAGTCTGCTGCATTCATAGTTCACATTTATGACCAATCATCAACATTATTTTACAGTAATAAAAATAACAATTATCCCATTTTAGTTGTTTTATCTTGAATGTTGTCACTTCGAACTATAGTTTGATATAGTTAAGATGGCTGAATTTTCTCAAAACAAGTTTAGCCACTATTATGGAAACTATAGGGAACTAAATAAACTATACGGATCAGTTTATACAAAATTATCCAAATGTTGATAAAAGTTCAAAGGCACGACGAAGTATCATGAATGCGATGTCTTTCTATCGACAATTGCTTGCTGAACAAAAGAAGAAAAAGCAAACGACCTTAGATGACTTCTTAAAGAAAAAAGTATCAAATGAGGAAGAACCTTCCTCATCACAAACAGATTTACTCGAATATTTTTGATTTTCGTGAATGATTTATGAATATTAAGCGATATTATCAATAAAAAATGTATATAATTAATGTAATACAATAGTAATAACACATGTTATAAAATAAAAAAATGGTACATATATTTTTTATTCAGTGTCCTGTTTCATCTATCCCCATTATTTACGTGCCAAGATAACCTCGTTTAACGCTGTTTCATTTAGAACTTGGTTTCTTTGGAATGTATCTCCCGCATTAAACGGGGTCTTACTGTACTTATCAAAATCCATTTTTTCAAATATGAACGTCACAAAAAAATAAAGAAACCAAATTACAAATGATCATTTGGATGATTGTCTGCAATTGGCCATTTCTTTGTATCAGCCTGACAATGAAAATATTGTGAGCTCCATACAATGCCAAATTTCACATTAACTTTTTTTTTTAATCAACCAGCATTTCCTGTAACTTATGAGTCTGTAATAATCTTGCTTTTTCTAATTTTGATTTTCTAAAATAGAAAAATAAATATTTTATTTCCTTTGATTTTCTAAAATACAGAGATAAATATTTTATTTCAATATATTCGGTTGAATTAAAATAATTAAAAGTGATAAATAAATTTTTAAAGATACAAATAAGGTTTTTAGGCTGGGAGAATGAATCCTCCAAAGTGAGTGAGTGCGCATTTAACTGCATAGTTGTATATAATCAGATATCAGAGGCCTTACTCCTGAATTTTTTGAGTTGCCAAACGAGACGTGTTAAGGGTATCACGTGGTACAAACTAGAGATATGCGATACAGAACAAAATATCGTATCGGCGATATTCCGATACGGATTTTCATACGATATTTGATATCGCAATATTTTGGGATAATATCGAAAATATCGCGATACAATATTTAGGGGGAAAAACAAACAACAATTTCTTTTAAACTCAATTATTTGCCAGAAGTGATTAAAAATCACCAGAAATTTGATTCTATTGCTGATTTCAGCATAAAAATCGTTGAAATTAATTCAGGCTTCAACCTGCTTCTTTTTGCACATACCACTTGACCTGCCTTTCTAAACAAATGTTCAGTAGGCACTGATGTGGGTGATATAATCAAATGCTACATTGCAATCTTTGATAAATTTGAATAGCAAAACTTGCACTTATCCAATATTTTATTGGATCTTCATGCTGATCTAATATTGGCTGATCCAAGTAGAATGAAAACCGAAATCAATGACGAAAACGAACGGAACAGTCTGTCTAATGTTACAAGTTCGCTAATCTCAAATATCACTCCAGTCCGGTGATTCTTGTCCTTCACCATCCGGCTCCCCTCCACGAGTGTGGATGCAGCCCGTGGTTGGAACTGGCCCCGCTTGTTAGTAATCTCCCTGATTGCAAAGGGGACGTAAAATATGCAAAAAAAATATCACGCCAGCCTCTGTTTATTTATCAAATAAGATGATTAATAATTATCGATTATCATAAAATTTATTGTTTAATTTCATTAAAATAATATATTAAAATAATTTTAATAAAAGAGTTGTTTAAAGAAATCGGCCATTATCTTTAACCAATGTAATTTAATGAACGATATTATCGCAAGTATAATATCATATCGTTTGATTTATCGGCATCCAAAAAATATCGGAATATCGAGATGAGTAAATCAACGATACATGATATATCGTATCATCCCAACTCTAGTACAAACACATTACACACAGGGCTGGGGAGCTGGAGCTGGAGTCAGAGCCCAAAGCCATGGAGCCAGAGCTAAGCTGATCATGTTCAGTGGAGCCAGAGCCATTAAAATTTCTGGTGGCTCCAGCTCCTAACCATCTACCATATATACTCGAATATAAGCCGAATCCCGACTTTAGAGTTTGAAAATCGGTAAAAATGCACAACCCGTGTATAGCGATTTTAAAGTTTGAAAATCGGTAAAATTGTGCAACCCGTGTATAAGCCTACCCCGACTTTAGCACTTAAAATTTGATAAAAATTTGATATCAATAAATTACGTTATCTTTGATTTTTAGTTCTTCTTCTTCAAGTGCCGTCTCCTACTGGAGATTGGCGACCACTCTGCGAAATTCTTCTCTCTTTTTTGCAACCCTCAATATTGTTTCAGTATTTGTGTTAGTCCACGCCAAGATATTGTCTAGCCAAGTTATTCTTCTTCTTCCCCGTTTTCTCTTTCCTTCTATCTTTCCCTCAAGTACTAGATGAAGTAGTTTGTATTTATCATTACACATGATGACCTAGATATGCAGTCTTCCTTTTTTTGATATGATTGACCAATTCCTAGGTACAGCCGAGTCTTCTTATTTCTTCTTCATTTCTTGTTTTGGTCATCCAGGGAATCTTGAGCATTCTTCTCTATGTCCACATCTCAAATGCTTCAAGTCTTTTGATAGTATTAGCTTTAAGAGTCGTTTTCACAATTATAGAGTAACACTGACCAGACATAGCATTTCATCATACATATTCTCAAATTTAAATCTAAGCAGTTATTACATAAGGTATTCTTCATCTTACTGAAGTATTCCCTTGCTATCTTTATTCTAGATTTAATTTCAGTGTTTGGGTCTGCTTCACTGTTTACCCATGTTCCTAGGTATTTGTATCTTTCAACTCTTTCAATGTTTGTTCCATTCAATGTTAATTTCAGTTGAGCATTCCCTTCATTCTTATTGCCTAAAATTACAAAGTATTTTGTCTTTTTGATATTGATTTTTAGTCCCATTTCTGTTCCTTCTTTATTAACTATATTTAATAAGGATTGAAGATCATCAATTGTTCTACTAATTAGAACTGTATCATCCGCATATCGTATTGCATTAATTGTTCGTCCATTAATCACTATGCCTTCTTTTTTGTTATGAAGAGCATTCCTGAATATGCATCTGAATAGATATTAAAGAGCAGGGGGGAGAGAATACAATCCTGCCTGACACCTTTTTGGATCTTGATGTCATCCGTATTACCAGCTTCTGTCAGGACTGAAGCCGTTTGATTCCAATATAGATTTTTGATTATTCTAATGTCTTTGGGGTCAAGACCTATCCTTCTGAGGGTGTTCATCAGTTTACATGATTAATATTATCAAAAGCCTTTTCATAGTCTATGAAGCAAAGAAAGGTGTTGACTTGTTGTTCTCTGCATCTTTGAATTATTGTCTGTTCACAGAAGACTGCCTCTCTAGTTCCTAAGCCTTCTCTAAATCCAAATTGTGTTTCTTCAAGGTTTCCCTCACATTTTCTGTATATTCTATTCCATATTATTTTTAGAAATATTTTGAGGAAGTGGCTCATCAGGCTTATAAGTCTGAAGTCTTCACATTTGCTGGCATGCATTTTCTTAGGTATCGGGATGAATGTGGATTTTAACCAGTCTTTAGGGATAATTCCAGTTGTATATATTTTGTTGAATAGGTTAGATTCTGATTACATAAAAAAGATAGTTATTAGTTTTATAATCTCTATTGGCACTTTATCCGGTGCATTTGCTTTCCTGTCTTTTGCTGAGTTGATTGCTTTCTCTAATTCTGCCTTTAGTATACAAATAGTTGGTTCTTCCATTTCCCTTTCTTGTGTTTCTTCTGAAGTCATATCTTGATCTGATGTCATTAAATAGGTTTTTAATATATTTTGTCCATTCTGCCAGTTTCTCTGAATCCTTCACAATTATTTCATCATTTGAGTTTCTTAGGTTGTAGCGAGGGCCGGCTGATAAGTCCCGGGCCTGACAATGAAAACGACATTTTTTAAAATTTTTTTTGGTGTTATTTCTCAACATAATCTCCAGAAAGGCTAATACATTTTTCATATCGGTGCTCTAATTTAGTTATGCCATCTTTATAATGCGAAACGTCGAGCTCCTCAAAATAGCTATTTACAGCATCAATAACTGCTTCATTGTTCTCAAATCGTCGTCCACCAAGCCATTTTTTGAGGTTAGGAAACAGGTGGTAGTCACTGGGTGCTAAGTCTGGCGAATAAGGTGGATGGGGAAGCAATTCGAATTTTAATTCGTTAATTTTAGCCATTGCGACGATTGACGAATGTGCTGGTGCATTGTCATGATGAAACAAGACTTTTTTTTTTCCAGATGTGGTCGTTTTTTCTTTATTTCGTCGCTCAGATGCTGCAATAAATTTGCGTAGTATTCACCAGTGATACTTTTACCCTTTTCAAGGTAATCAATAAAAATAATTCCTTTTGCATCCCAGAAAACACTCGCCATAACCTTGTTAGCTGACAAAATTGACTTTGCCTTCTTTGGAGTTGGTTCACCGGCCGCTGTCCATTGTTTTGACTGTTCTTTGCTTTCAGGTGTGTAATGATGAACCCAAGTCTCATCCATAGTTACAAAACGACGCAAAAATTCATTGGGATTTCGCTGGTAGAGGGCCAAATTCTCACTTGAAGCGATCTTCCGCCTCAACTTTTGCTCAGGTGTTAGCAAGCGCGGCACCCATCTTGCGCAGAGCTTGTGCATACCCAAAATATTATTTAAAATATTTCCTGCACGTTCTTTTGATATGTTTACAGCCTCCGCTATCTCGGACAACTTTAATCTGCGGTCTTCTAGCACGATTTTATGTATTTTTTCAGTCATTTCAGGAGTTGTCACCTCCACAGGGCGTCCAGGGCGGGGCTCATCTTTCGTGCTCGTACGACCCTTTTTAAATTCTGAAACCCATCTTTTCACCGTTGTATATGACGGAGAAGAGTCTTTTAGTGTGTCGTCCATTTCCTTTTTGATTTCAGAAGGCGTTAAACCTTTTATATAAAAGTATTTTATCACCGCACGTTTTTCCAAATCTTCCATTTTCAAGAAAATATTAATAACGTCTTAATCAAAACACTGTCAAACATAGACTAAACAAACTGCTAACCTGAAACTGTTTATATAAGCTAGTTAAGGATAGTATTACAGAATGCCAGCACAAAATTATGTTAGTTGCGCCATCTATATGTCAGGCCCGGGACTTATCAGCCGACCCTCGTATATATGTTTATTTTTACCAATAAAAGCATTCTCCTTGATTTTCTTATGTAGGTTAAAGAAGTCGTGTTTCTCTTGGAGTGTCTCCATCAACTTATATTCTTCAAGCATCCACTTTTCTTTGGCTTCCCTGATTTTAATTCTGATTTTTTTATGTAGTTCTTTGTATTTCTGAACATTTTAATTCTTTGCAGCTCTACGTTGATCCATTAGGATTAGGATTTCTTCCGTAATCCACTCCTCCTGTCTACAATTAGTTTTGTATCCAAGAATTTTGATTCCTGTATTTATTATTGAATTTTTCATATTTGTCCAATTTGTTTCAATATCTAGGTCATCTTTGAGAACAGTGGTAAGATTTTCATTAAGTTCCATCATTAACTCATTTTTTACTGTTAGCTTTCTTAGTTTATCAAGGTTGAGTTTTCTTTTGCCCATTCTTTTTTGTATTCTCTTAAGTCTGATCTTGAGTTCTATTGTAACAGGATTGTGATCTGATGCAATATCAGCTCCCGGGTATGTCTTGGCATTTTTGATACTGCTTCTGAATCTATTGTTTATCAAAATAAAATCAATTTGGTTTCTAACAATGTGATTTAAGTTATCCTGTGGGGATTTCTAGGTATAAAGTCTTCTATCTGGTAGTTTGAACCAAGTGTTAGCAATCATAAGGTCCTCTTCCTGACAGAATTGCACCAGGAGATCACCCCTATCATTGCGTATTCCAAGACCGTATTCACCAACTGTGTTTCCTCCTTTCCTTTCCCGACCTTAGCATTAAAATCTCCCATAAGGAAATTTATTTCATGTTTCTTTGTGTGTTTTAGCAAATTTTTCAACTCTCCATAGAATTTCTCAACTTCTGTGTCTTTCTTATCTGCTGTAGGGGCATAAGCTTGTTTGATATTTATGTTGATTGGTTGACCTTTAATTTTAATTAGCATCATTCTTTGGTTATGAAGTATAAAGGCCAAAACACCTTCAGACATTTCTTTGGTGATAAGTATTCCTACCATGCTGTCGGTTCCTGTTAGAGGTTCCAGAATAATAGTGTCATGCTATCAGAGTCGATTTTTCCCAAACCTGTCCATCTAGTTTCACTTAGTCCCATAATCTTTATATACCAAAAAAACTTTTATAGTGATGGAGCTGGAGCCAGAGCCAGAGCTAAAGCCTCAGTTTTAAAACAATGACTCCGGAGCGGGAGCTACAGCTACAATATACTGTGGCTCTGGAGCTGGTGCCAGAGCCTAACCTATTTCAAGCCAGCTCCCCAGCCCTGGTTATACAAACAGAAAACTATACTCTTGACACTCAACATGCATCTTATGGCTACTCCCTTAACATGTTGCCAACACATGTAGTATAGAGTAGCCAAGATAGCTATATGTAACCCATTTTAGTCATTTTATTCTTTTAAATATTAAATTTATTTTTTATGAGAATGAAAATTTGCAAATAAGTAAATCCATATCCACTTTGTTCAAATTAAATGTTTTCTTTTTCATAGTTATTAAATTTGATGCTAAGGTAAAATAATAACACACATTTTTATATTGTTATCAAATTATAAAAAGATGTAAGGGGATAAAGAAATAAAATATGATATATCAATTATTTTTGATTATGTACTCAATTTAAATACTGTATTTAATTTTTACTTAAATAATCGAGATGAGAAATCATATATATTAAGATTATAATTTTGATCAAAGGATATTAAATTAATGTAAGAATTGCAAAATTTTAAACTTACTTTTCTCCAATCCAATACAATTATTGGCTCCCAAATAGTAATGTAACTTTTCTACTAACTCTCTCTACAATTCAATTAAAGCTTGTTTCGTAAAATCTTTATCAAGTTTTCTGGTGTTCATTTTTTTATTTTGTTCTATGAATCTGACCATAATATCTTTCTATTCTTCGGTAATTATTCTAATTTCACCACGCTTCTCCATTGTTTATTTACAAATTAGAACTCATGTTGTATTTTGTATTATTAAATTTAATTGGTTGACTATACAGGTAGGCCTCGATTAGTGCGAATAATTGGTTCCACGAATCTACACATGTCGTCTGTTGTTGTTATTATTATTATTTTAATTATTTCTTTAAGTTTATTTGAAAATAGAATGAGATTATTTTCAAACAAATAAATTTATTTATTTTATAAAACTATATTCCAATAATTTTTAAATAGATTTCATAAATATAAATTTAATATAGAATTTTATAAAATAATAATTTTGGCATCCTTGATTTTTAATATTAATAACTGAAGTGTTTTATGGAATATAAATGTGAAAATTATATTTGCAGATTTTTCGTGTATTTTATGATCGTTTGATTGATGAAGCAGATTGTAAATGGTTTTATGAAAATGTTCAAAATCTATGTCAAACTGTTTTTAATGAAAATTTTCATGAATTACTAAATTTTTTGGATATTGATAAAGATGGTATTGTAACAGAAAAAGATGTTTCCTCATTAATATATTGTAATTTTAATGATCCTGAACAAGTCAATTATGCACAAGTAAAAGATATTATGAGGTTACAAAATATTATTGAAGAATATCTTAATGATTATAACAATATTTCTAAATGTCCCATGAACATTGTTTTATTCAGGTAAAAAAAAATTTTAAACCTTATTAAAAGAATATTTAATCAAAAGAAAAAATAATATTTAGTATAAACTATATCAGTAAATTTTAACTTTATCAGAATTATCTTAAATAATTTTTTGAAAATTTTTCTTTTTACAGTAATTATTTAAATTTTCATAAATTCACTAGTAGTTATGTTTATTTCTTACTAATCCAATCATACATGATAGTTTTAAGTTTTACCTGATTTGAATTTTGTTAATATCTGGACATTTGAATAAAATTCAAATTTCTTAGTATATAGGTGCTCCTCAATTTACAAATATAATTCATACATAAATTTTGTTTTTAACTCAAAAATATTCTTATATTTAATAGAATGTTATCAAACACACTATATATACTGAATTTTGTAAAATGTTATTAATTGGACCAATTAGTAGTTTCTTATTTCACATGTATCAATATAAAATGCTCAATTTTAACACAAGAATTTTGATGGATGTTCTGCTATTTTTAAATACTGTGATCACATTAAATAATTTTGTAATTTTAACACACATTTATTACTAGATTATTTCACTATTAAAATGTTTAAAATTCTTATAGAATTTTGAAATTTTATAAAATTTGAAAATAAAATGGCATGTATATACAGTTCAACCCCGATAAGACACTACCATCTGTTTGGCAGCGATTTTGGTGGCAAATCGGGGTTAGTGATTTATCAAAAATACGTGTAGTATAGAAATGAAAATGAACTCAGAATTTAATAAAATACAGTATATTTATATTTAACATGCAAACTTAACATTTCTAAAAAACTGTATACTTTGTAATATAGTATACATATCATATATGTACAGTACTATATATCATACAAAATATGTCCATCTGTTGTTGTGATCCTCTACTTTGAGTTCTCTGTAAAACACAATGTACACAACTTACTGTACAGTATCCTTATTTGCTAGATATGCAATAAATGATAGAAACAATCTTGGTTCTTACAATCTTAAATTTTCTACAATCTAGGTGTGAACCAGGCTTAAAAAGACTTCATTTCTCCCACCTGCTGGTTACAAATGAATCCAGAGAGCTTTTAATACTGTATATACAGTACTGATGAGCTTCGGAATGTAAGTCACCTTACATGCCCTGATGGATTAAGGAGGACAAATACAATACCAAAAGGAATCTCTCCCACCTGCTGGTTATTAAATGAATCCAGAGAGCTTTTAATACCGTATATACAGTACTGATGAACTTCGGGATGTAAGTCACCTTACATGCCCTGGCGGATTAAGGAGGACAAATACAATATCAAAAGGAATATTTGTTTAGATGTTTCTACTAGCAGATGGCTGATGGTGTCTTATTGGGGTTTGCCTGTTCCATTAACATAGGGAAGATCCATTCTAGCAAATTTCTTGGCGATCAGTGAGGATAGCAGCTTAACAGGGGTGTTTTATTGGAGTTTGACTGTATATAATATATATAAATAATAAGTTGGTTGTAGATATCTATATTATTATTTAATTTATATAAAGAATTTATCAAATATTTAAATATATTATTTTCTTTCTGTATTTGTCATTATAGATTTGTTATTCAACATCTTTGTCATATTTCTCAGATATTGCTCTTCTCACATAGCCATATTCTTTTGGCTGGTGTTAAAGGTTCTGGGAAACAAAGTTTATGTAAACTTGCTGCTCACATAGCAAATTATGATACATTTCAGGTAAAAACATTAAAAGTTTAAGAAATCCTATAAAAAATTAATTTATTTTGTTCTTTCCACAATGTTTTAAATTATTTAATTAAATTTTTTATAGATTGAAATTTCAAGAAATTATACAAACATAGAATGGCATGAAGATATAAAAATTCTATTAAGCAAATTAATGTCTGGAGACAGGCAAAGAATATTTTTATTTTCAGACAAACAGATCAAATCAGAATCTTTTCTTGAAGATATTAATAATCTGATGAATTCAGGAGAAATACCAAACCTTTATACTAATAATGAAAAGGATGAAATTATTCAGAAAATGCTTTCTTTTGATAGGTAATTAAAATTTTATTAAATATTTTAATTAAATATTCCATATCATTACTAATTAATTAATTTTTATACATTAAATATTAAAACAGGAAAACTTTATTTTATTCAAAACTCATAAGTTTTTCCAATCACAAAATATGTTTTTTATGATTTTTGAATTATAGGGCTTCAAATTAAAGATATCCCAATATTTGTTTTATTAGATAAAATGAGAATTTATAGTCATTGAGAATTTATATTTTAATAAAAAGAAAAGAGAACAATGAAACAATTCAGTATTAATATGATTAAATGATGAAATATGCAAATGTAATTATAACAAAAAATTTATAGAAAATTTTACAGCATATCTTCCAACTTTAAGAGATATAAATCAAACATTATAGGTAGAAAAACAGGAAAAGAAAATCATTGAAACTGATTAAATTAAAAGAATATTATATATGCCATTTATTCTTTAGATTGAATACTAGATATCATTTCTAGACTAAGCTTCACTTTATAACAGTATTTGTTATTTGTAAAGAGCTGAATATGCCAAGAGCATTAAAATCATTTATATTAAGAGCATTAAAATTTGTTACTGCTAGGGTTTGATTATTAAAGAAATTAAGATTCTACTAATGAATACAAAATAGCACAAAGAAAAGAAGATACTACATAACAATGTTTTAGCCAACAAGTCACACAAAAATAATTTATGATTGATTTAATATTGAAGTTTTATATTTCAATTTAAATGAAATTTCTTAAAACTTTATTTTCATATTTAGGTGCATTTAATTTTTAAAGGAATGAAATTAGCTTATATAGTTAATTTGATAAATTTATTATATTAATTATCTTAATTATATGTCAGATACTGTATAAAATGCAATTGTTGTAGTTTTCATAATTAATAATAATGATTACTATTATTTATCTATATTTTTAGCATAATGTGTTGCTGAAGTTTATTCATAAATCATAAAGTTATTATTTTGAAACTTTCTTATACTAAATGTATTGTAAATAGTGTAATATATGTCATTGATTGAAATAGCTAATTGTTTCTGAAATAAATGCTTTATTATATGGCAAAGATTTTTGGTGAAAGTGCCATTATCTTGAAATATTGTATTAACATGTATGCATGCATAAATATATAAAGCTTTTTCAAAATTATTGGCATCTACTAGAATAATAAATAAACATTTACTGATAAAAGTATTTATTATTTCAAATATATACATTTTGTAATTTTTTTCTTTTTATAGATTAAGAGAAAAATCATGTCAAACAGATGGTTCAGCACCTGCACTTTTCAATCTTTTCATTCAATGTGTCAAACAGCAGTTACATATTTGCTTAACGATGACAGCAAGTAATGATTTATTTAGAGATCTCATTGGAAAATTTCCTTCACTTATTAACTGTTGTACTGTTGACTGGTTTCAGGTGAGATTCTGTAATTATAATTACTAATACTTAACAATTCAAAAAATCAAAAAATTTAAAAAAAAAAATAGTAATTTTTGATGATAATTTAAAAATTACTATTGATTCTTCTTATTATTATTATCTAATATATGAGGGGAGTCCAAACAGTCTTTACCCTCATCATGACATGAATGTGCTAGGAATCTGAAATTTGGTCTTCCAATTCTTCCTTCTCTACTTATCTAATTCCTAGGGCCACACACTTCTCACATCTGTGGAACAATTGTTTAATCCAATCTTTATAGAAGTCGATAGATTTAGAGGCAAACTAGCTCTCCACAGTAATAATTACTTCCTTATCATTGGAGAAACTTTTTTCTCATAAATGTTTTTTCATATTTTAAAATAGGAAGAAGTTTGAAGATACCAGGTTGAGAGAATACTGGGAATGGGGCAAGGTTTCATAGCCATATTTGACTCTGCAACCAAAGAAATGGTCACAGTGCCCTGTGGAATTGGCAACTGAAGATTGCAGAGACAAAGTCCCTAATATTACTATTAATCATCTAAATTATATTACTGTTAATCATCTGAATTTTCAAGTAATTTAAATACTCTATATATGTGTGTGTAAGCCAAGGAATTTTGAAAAGAAATAAATTTATAAAAGGGAAGTTGACGTATACCTTTGTCAGTTTAAAATGAAAAATTTTTCATAAAATTTAAGATTACTTGAAATTATCATGTCTTTATCATGCCAGTTATATTAATTCTTTATTTATTTCTGTGAGAATCGCGACTATATAATTGTATAGTGTGCATTTTCTCTTATGATGAACTATTAAGATTAAAATATCAATATATCAAAATTTTCATAGTTTGTTTAGTACATTGATTGAAATTTCTATAGAATTACTTTATTTAAAGAAAAAGTTTTAATATTTCATTAAATGTTTTTAAAAATTAATAACTAAATATAATTACACCATTAACTGAATTGTAACTTATTTTATAAATAATGAGACTAAAACGGATTTACAAATTGATTCTTAGTATTAAAACTGAGGACACCAAGATTCTCTGTGATATTAAGCTCCTGAGAAGGAAACAGTTCTTGTCATTGTGTGATTCTCTCAACCAAACTTTTTGCTGATAGGAGAATAACTCGCCAAACTTTGCCTTTTAGTTTATTTTTCATACTTAATCCTCGCTTGAAATTGTAGATGTAGGTGTAGGCTTTGTTTTTGTTGTTTTCAGTTGGGCCAGAACTTCCTAACCCAGTGCCTGTCTACTTTTTCTCCCTCTTCCTCTCGCTATTCTAGTAACCCTTCCTATTCTCTAGCCTTTTAACTTCATCCTTGTTGGTATAGAACTGTTCTTCTCCTCCATCTTATCGGGTTTCCGAAACGGTGGAGTGAATCGGCCTACCCAGTAGGCCGAGTAGTATGCACGCAGGTGGGGACCTAGCACACTAACTAACTGGGTGACAGATCCTCTAAAACTATGGCTATTACCCAAGTAGCTCTCTGTTTTCCTGGAATAGATTATAAGTTCGTACTTAGATACTTAAATTTTTTCGTACTTAGATAAAGTTTAAATCGTGCTTTTCAATATTATCGGATTTGAATAAAATGTTAAATATCAATGTTTTAAATGACAGTCAATAATAAATATGGCTCTGTCGATTGTCAAAAAAATCAATTATGTAAATAACGTTGAATTGTCGGAATGGGAATGCAAATCTAGCTTCTCTAAAGCGTGTTAGTTTAGCGTAGCTCTCACCATTGGGTTAATTTAGTAGATCCCCAAACAGTGTTAACCCAGGGCCCCCAAAGTTAACGTCCGCCTCTGGGATAACCTGTTGAAAAACTAAAGGTATACAACTGATTTGAATCCGGATCCTGCAATTTGGCAAGCGAGTACTCCACCATGGCCATCCGACATTCGTATACAAATATTATCTCTATTAAAATCATTCTATATTTAAATTAATATGAAAATTTATAAGTAAAATTACGCAATTATATCAAAATAATTAAAAGAGATAAAAATATTTCCACTCAAAAATCCAATTAACATCAAGATTATCTAATAAAAATCTTGATGAAGATAACTTACATTTAATTTAGCGATCAATTTTTCAATGTTATACAAAATGTTAAAAATAATTTTTTTTTTCTTTCTCAAAATGTCTAGAACTGATATGTAATCAGAAACAATGTGCTCTAAAGAATTTTAATTTATCAAAGTGTAGGAAAGAAAAGAAACAAATTTCTAATTATTGCAATCCTATGTTTATTATGATTGTTTGATAATAATTTGTTTGATAAGGCTTTATTAACCTTTAATAGTATTAATCAGGTTAAAAAGTAATATGATTACTACTTTCTTAACGTGATTAGTATTTAAATTTTGCGAATGCGAAAGTGTAAATATCACTTTTTAATATCTGAAAAAATGTATATTTTCAAATATTAAAAATAATGTTTTCACCTATAATGTAAATTCGCACGAAAAAAAATCATCTTTGGAGCATAAGTTAAGCCAAAGTTATATCTAAGTATAACATACAAAGTTATAAGTTATTTAGCAATTAATAAATTCTGATGAAAAAAAATCTCAACTTTGAAACGATGACTCCCAATTTATTTATTTCCATATTATCGTTCATCTAAGTATATCTCAAGTTTGTTTCTTCGATAACGAAGAAATTGAAGGATAATTTTGACGCAATTTATTTATTTCCATATTATATCTAAGTATATCTCAAGTTTGTTTCTTCGATAACGAAGAAATTGAAGGATAATTTTGAGGAAGTGATATGTTGCTCTTATATATATCATTCCAAGCTCAACGTTTATAGTTTTATCTCCAAATAGGATCATTGTAATAAAAAACCTGAGGAAGATACGCTACTCTCAAGATGGCAGATCGCACTATATTACAATGCCTTCAATCGTCGATATTATAAAAATTAAATAAAATTATAATCTCTCTTATGTTGTTAGAAAACTATTCTATATTCTTTAACATAATTTGAGTTGTTCAAAGAATAAAAACTGATTATCAAAAATTCCTCTACAAACAAGTAGTAGAAAATATTTTTGTAAGAAAAATTTATCTTCTTTCAAAAATAATTATTCAGATTAAAATATATATACCGGTATATATCTTATCATTCATCATATAAAACTTATTCAGATTTAAGTTATAAACGAATATTAGACAAATTTTTCTTCAAAAAGTTTATTCATTTAATTATTAATTAAAGAAACCTATTAAGTATTCTAGATTTCTGTTTTCTTTGAATTCTGTTTGAGATTATGTTCTCATGATAAGTGTTGCATATTTTAAATTAATTCTATAACAGAAAAAAACGAAAATATCAGAAATAAGAAAAATATGTAAAAGTAAATAAGAAAAATTTGCTGTGAAGAAATTAATTTATTCAGTAGATTTCTTCTTCCATACGCAATATTCAAATAATCTTTGTAAGCAACATGATTCAAACTTTTCTATTGTAGGCATAATGAACTATAAAATGCTTCTGCTAAGTTAAATCAATTAAATAATCACAAATCAAGCACTTTTAGCAGAAAAGTATATTTTAATAAAGCTAAACAAACGTTTTCGGCGTGTAACCATCTTCAGGTTATACATAGAACCTGAAGATGCCCATCTTCAGGTTCTAAGTATAACCTATTTTACCTTATTATATTTTACATTTTTACCTTATTATGAGACAAGACAAAATTAGAAGCGAGATGATGATGTTATACATTGTTGCCTATGAAATAAAGATTAACATTAGTTACGTATATAGATATATTACTCACGGATTTTTTGTTATCATTTAGTTGTTGCAACATTTTAAAACAAAATATTTTAAATTAAATTTTTCAATAATAAAATAAATATTATATTATGAATAAAATTATAAAATTTTTAAAAACAATTTTAAGAGTAAACAAAATAAATTAAAAGTTTGAAAATCCGGATGCCAGAAATCCGGACTACATGAAAATCCTGCATTTTGTAAACTCGAATACTATATTTTAAATTTTTGTGATTTTATATACGAAAGCGAATGTACACAAGTGTTGTTTACAGAGGAATAGCGGCATTGAACAAAAAAATAAGCACTGATTTTCATAAATAAAGCATTCTTTGTTTATTAATGAATAAACCAACAAAATTTCCTTTTATGATCTTCTTTATTCTTCATTAAATTTTAGTTTTTTAAATATCTGAGAATCTGTAAAATTCGAAAATCTGGACCGATCTCTATACAATCCGGATTTTCGGTCTTTTACTGTACATGCGTTCCTTTAGTTACGAACGTGAACGTGAATGCGTTGACGCCTTGCACTGTCTACTTCACTGCCCCTATAAGGAAGCCTTCCGTTGGGGTTATAGGTGTGGATTGGACTCTGTCCGAAAGTAAAGTATGATATGTCGAATTCTTGCAGCAAGTCAAGGGAATTATGCGAAATTCAGACAACCCAGGTTCGCAATCGATTGGCTATTAGCCTTATCCAGGTTAGGTTGGTTAGGCCACCATACCTCACGAGGAATTCTATTTGACGGCGGCACTTATAGAATTCATCACAGGGCAACACTTATGATGGCGTCAACCGGATGGTTTAAGGATGGGGTTCAACGGACCGGGTCCGGATACTTCCTGAAAAACTGGAGGTGTGGGACACGGATTTGAACTCGCTCCTTCAGAATGGTAAGCCAATCTTTACTACGCGGCTATCTGGTCGACTGGACTTATCCAATCTTCGATCGATCGATTTACAGAAATTTCTTTACAGAGAGAAGGATATCTCATTGTATAGCCTCCAGATAACATTCTGGAGCAGCCTGCTCTAGTCGTCTCGATTCTTAAGATGAGAAGTGATGATGGGAGATCATAATACAGGTATAGACAAGTCAGAGATCTAAGAATTCCGGAGGAAAGGTGAAGTTATAATCCTCAATCCATTGCAGCACTCAGACTGGGGATCGATAGGTTCCAAGTTTCAGCTCTGCCGAGTGGCAGAGCAGGAACTCTTGCCTTTCGATTGAGTGGATCGTACCTCACCCCTGCGGCAAATCTAACTAAATTGTACTACAGTTGACTAAACTGACTACAAATGAGTAAACTGTATTACAGATCTCTGTATTGCCTTTCGGAGAAGTAGAATGATTACTCTTTGATGGCATGTGTCTGAGAGCTAAAACTGAACTAAGTTGAACAGGTTCTCCAAACTTAACAAAACTTGATCTGTATTGAATTTGAAGTTTTAATTATAAAAATCTCTTTGATTTGTTAAAAACTGTTATATATTATACGAATTAAATTAGATTTATAAAATATCATAAAATAAAAAAATTGAAAATACTGTATAGCAAAACTACAAATTGGAAAAATATCATTACTTCTGATTGAATCGAAATTTCTTCTAAATTATAATCATTTACTACTAAAATACAGAGAAAAATTGTAATATGTTTATAAAAATTGATTGAAATTTATATAATCTAAGTATTTACAAAAATGTTTTTTAATATTTTTAAAGTCTTTTACAATACTAACAACTAAATTTAACAACACCGCTTATCTAAATGAAATTTATATAATAGATTGAATATCCTAATAAAGGAAATTTGTTTAACAAATAAGCAACATAATAGATTTTACGATAAAATTTGCCTTTTTGTTGTTTTTATTTTTGTTAACTTATGCTAGTGTGCCTGAATGTTGTACTGTTGTAATTTTTCTAAAAACTTTATGAAAAGGGCATAATAGATTTTACGATAAAATTTGTTTTTTTGTTGTTTTTATTTTTGTTAATTTATGCTAGTGTGCCTGAATGTTGTACTGTTGTAATTTTTCTAAAAACTTTATGAAAAGGTGCATCCACATGAAACACAATCTGGAAAGAAGTAAAAATAATGCAACAACTTTATGTGAATTAAACTTGCTGCTTACTGAATGCTGTTGTTGTTTAATTCTGTTACTTCAATGAAATATCATTTAAATGAGATAATTTTATTCTCTCTTATATTGTTTTTTTTTATTTCTGTTATTTTGTCTAGCTATGCCTGAATTTTGTACTGTTGTTATTTTTTAATAAAATCTTTGAAAAGGTGTTACAAAAATTGCTGTAGATTAAATATTCTATTTAGTTTTTATAGATTAGTTTATTTCTAATTTCGGAATAAAAAGTATCAATTAGACAGTTCTAAGTTGAGAGCAATTTTTGTCTTAAAGAAAAATGAACATAAAATGTTTTTGAAAAGCAATTTTTCTCTATATATGGTAAACATGACATAAACACTGAAAAATTAAAAAGATAGTCAAGAATAAATGATAGACATAAATTAATATGAAGGAAAAATATATTTAAAACAATTTTAGTGTTTGTTTTGAACTTTCTGTAATATTCACGAATTTAAAATGGAATAAAAATATCATTCGAAATTTGTGAAATATTAAAACTATGTAATTATTGGCAAAACATTTTTAAAATATGATGAAACAAATATGTTCGAAGCGATGTCAAGAAAACTAAAATTTTATTGATTTTATATAACTAATAATGAAAATTTATAAATATTTTCTATTAAAATGTTTTGTAAAATGATTCATACAAACAAATTTTTAAATAGAATAAGTAAAGCTAGAAAACTTAATAAAATTTTCGATTATAAATCTATTCACACCATAAAGAGAAGTTTTAAATACTATATATGTAAAACTCTTGTGAAGATATATTTTAAAGAAATATTTATAAAATTGTTTTGTTGGTAAATATGGTGTATTTAAAAATTTTATGTATGGATTTAATTATGATTCAAGAGATATAAAAAAGCGGATATAATATTATTTCCTACAATAAAATCGAAGTTTCTATGTTACTGTAAAAAATAAAACGGAAATTGGCGTAAAGTAAGGATGTGCTGCAATGAATTTCATTCTTGATTTGCATTTTGCTACTTAAAATCAATAATAAAAAAATCATTGATAGCATATATATCCCTGGAAGCAACAGTAAAGTAAATGGCATCAAATGACGCTGAACATCAGAATTATTTTATTACAAATTAGACAGCATATCTAGCTCAAATAGTGGACATTGACAACAACTGGCAATTAACAGAAATGAAACTTAACAAAGAAAAATCTACTACTTTAATACTTTTGTGAACATCATCAGTGATGAAAAACCAAAATGACATTCTAATCAAAAATAATATTAAAATTCTGGGAATTAGTGTTTTTTAATAATTCCTCAAATAAATTTATTGGCGAAATTTATGATAAAATAAAAATAATCTTTGAATAATTGAAAAAAACTTTATCTACCTGATGCAGTTAAAATGACATTCTAATCAAAAAATCATTTAGTTAATGTTTTAAAAATTTATTTTATTAAACACAATTTATTATTTTTATTAAAATTGTGTTTTATTTACACGCAATGCATAATGCCAACAAATTCCAAAAGAAAATTAATTTTTGTTAAACATACAGTTTCATTATTTCAACCATTAAGAACAATAAATACAGTAAGACTCCGTTAAAACGCGGGGGACACGTTCCAAAGAAATAAAGCGCTAAATGAAACAGCGTTAAACGAGATCATCTTAATACGCAAATAATGGGATAGGTGAAAACAGAACAGTGAATAAAAAATATACGTACTTCTCTTTTATTTTGTTTTGTAACATGTATTATTACTAATGTGTTAAATTAATTATAGATATTTTTATTGATAATATCTGTTTGTATTCATAAACCATTCATGAAAATAAACGATATTCGAGTATATATAGTCAATTCTCGTTATTCTCGGATTCCGTATTCGCGTATTCGGCTATTCGCGAAAATTTATTTGTATCCACAAAATCGATATTCGTGAAGCTTTCGCGCTTATTCGCGGACTCCCGCTGAGCGGCGAAAATATTGTTACCAATATAAACTCTCTCTTTCTCTCTAATAAGGGTGAGTTGTTTGTTATCAAATGTAAACTCTGAATCGGTTTTCCGGAAAATTTCTCATTACCTATCCTTGCTCACTCCACAGACCGCAGGTAGGACAAAAGCCTGTTCGTATCGTACACAGGTCCCATAGAAGAATGTGCCCCCTATGCTTGAATGCAGCTTCAAATTTAGGCACTTCCTGCGCATTTGCTCCTTACGCCGAAAGTTTAGATCTGAGGCAAAAAGCGACAAAGACAAAGTTGACGCAGTTTTTCAACGTAGTTCAGAAAGACAATGTGTCAGCTGTCACATCAAGCATCAGCTTATTCGCGGACTCCCGCTGAGCGGCAAAAATATTGTTACCAATATAAACTCTCTCTTTCTCTCTAATAAGGGTGAGTTGTTTGTTATCAAATGTAAACTCTGAATCGGTTTTCCGGAAAATTTCTCATTACCTATCCTTGCTCACTCCACAGACCGCAGGTAGGACAAAAGCCTGTTCGTATCGTACACAGGTCCCATAGAAGAATGTGCCCCCTATGCTTGAATGCAGCTTCAAATTTAGGCACTTCCTGCGCATTTGCTCCTTACGCCGAAAGTTTAGATCTGAGGCAAAAAGCGACAAAGACAAAGTTGACGCAGTTTTTCAACGTAGTTCAGAAAGACAATGTGTCAGCTGTCACATCAAGCATTTTGCAACATCAAAAATAAGATTTTATTTAGTACATAGTTAATGTTTTTAAAAATTAAATAAAGATTACTGTAATTATAATACTGTATTTAGTACTGTACACTGCATATATTGTAATTATTTGTAAGTAATATAATACATATTAAATAAGGTGTCGTTTGTAAGCAGAAAAACACATACAAACCAAGTATGAAAATGTTGGTAAGAAAGGTTCTCAGAAACCTTATATACATACATCACAGAAAGTAACATCATTGAACCATGCACTGAAGATAGAAACTTTAGTCTCTGCTTATTTTTTTAACTGGCTCATATCTTATGTAAAAAAACATTATTCGGCCAGTGAGATGAAGAATCATTAATAACAATAAGTTAATAAGTTCTGAATTAATCAAAATTAAGATCATAGAAAAATTTTAAAAGAAAAATGGGTAGAATTCATGCCCTTGAAAAAGTTTATTAAATAAATTATATGAAGAGAAAATGATGAAGAGTTCGTACTAGGTGATGTGTATAATTTATGAAACAATTAATGTTTAATATCACTATTTATAAAATAAATTATAAATATGTTAATGGTGTAGAATAATTTAGTTTTAATTCAAAAAATTTAACGAAATATTATAAATTTTTCTTTAAATAAAGTAATAATATAAAAGTTTCAATCAATTTATTGAACAAATTATAAAAAATTCTGTGCTTATTTTTTTAACTGGCTCATATCTTATGTAAGAAAACATTATTCGGGCAGTGAGATGAAGCATCATTAATAACAATAAGTTAATAAGTTCTGAATTAATCAAAATTAAGATCATAGAAAAATTTTAAAAGAAAAATGGGGTAGAATTCATGCCCTTGAAAAAGTTCATTAAATAAATTATATGAAGAGAAAATGATGAAGGGTTCGTACTAGGTGATGTGTATGATTTATGAAACAATTAATATTTAATATCACTATTTATAAAATAAATTATAAATATGTTAGTGATGTAGAATAATTTAGTTTTAATTCAAAAAAATTTAACGAAATATTATAAATTTTTCTGTAAATAAAGTAATAATATAAAAGTTTCAATCAATTTATTGAACAAATTATAAAAAATTTGATATATTTTAATAATAATTACTTATTATTAAAATATATCAAATTTTTTATAATTTGTTAGGAGAAAATTTTATTATTTCAAGAAATGGTGGAATTCTGCTATTAACAATAAAGATTAGTTATCAAATAAGAAATGGTGGAATCTGCTATTAACAGTAAAGATTAGTTATCAAATGACAAATGGCAAAACATCAGCAGTGAAATACATAGTTGTACAGTTTGAATGCAGACCTATGCAACTATTGTGCTTCACTGCTGATATTTTGTCATTTGGGATTTGATAGCTAGCTAATTCTTGCTGTTAATAACAGAATTTCTCCATTTCTTGAAAAAGACAGATTTTCTCCTAATAGAATTATTTATTATTAAAATATATTAAATTTTTCATAATTTGTTTAGTAAATTGATTGAAATTTCTATACCGTATAGTAGCACGGATGGGAGAGGTACGGATGCGCTTTTATATACTGTATTTTTTATATTTCCGGAAAGTTTGGTTTCTCAACATTACAACTGATTAAACTGCGTATTTTTTATTTTGCTTTAAATCTACTCTATAACGAGGAAGCATTTTTTCGTGTATGGTATTTTGTAAATATTTTAATATTGTATCGAAAATTGCTTACATCTTTTGATTAATTCGTTAATTATTTACAAGTGTAATATCATTATAGAAATCTATTTCCATAATAGATTTACAGTAGCATAGTTTGTCCCCAATTGATGTTCAAGGATAAGTTCAGTGAAGTTTGTTTTGAATGGGTTTCTGATAACGATCTACGATATTTTGGATTAATAAATTATAGAAAAAATAACAATAACGCTTTATAAAAAGCGCAAAATTTATTTTTTATCAAATTAACTTTGTTACGCGTTTTATATATATTAATTCATCTATAAATCGATTGGAGACAGATTATATAATCAACCATACCGATTACGTACGGCATACATTAATGTTTAATTTAAAAAAATCAAAATATTGAACACATTAAAATACTACTAACTGAATATACTTTTTGTGAGAGCCAGACTTAATAAAAAACGTAAAATTTTCGATAAAATGCTCCAAATTCTTAACTTTTCACCATTTAACTTACATTATAATTAACTTTTTGCCTCGCACACTCGTATTTATTAATTTTAAACACTTTTAAAGACATCTTCTCATACACATTACAAAAATAATCATAAGAGGCTCGATATTAGAAACTTATAAAATTGAATAAATTCTCAAATAAAGTTTAAATAATAAAATATAAGTTTATTTGACTGAACTATTTACACACTATACTGAGTTTTTATCGATAATTTTTTTTAAAATATTATCTAATTTTCTTCATTCGTGCCTTATTTTATTCATAAGATTTGCTACAATCAAAAAATGTCAAACATTTCATTGGATGGCTATGATTTCATATATTGATAGAAAATCGTGTTTTCTCTGATGTCATATAATGAACGAAACGTTATGAAAGAAACAAAAATTTTACTACTTTAGAAAGACAATAAAAAATGTAATAAATTGTACAATTTTCATAAAATTTAAATGAAAATTAAGTGAGATTTCACTTTTTTAATTTTTGCTGATTAATTAGGTTTAATTTGTAAACAATCGCAGATAGCATTAATTGCAGTGATCTCATATTCGTATAGTAGCACGGATAGGAGAGGTACGGATGCGCTTTTATACATTTTTATATTTACGGAAAGTTTGTTTTCTCAACATTACAACTAATTATACTGCGTATTTTTTATTTCGCTTTAAATCTCCTATATAACGAGGAAGCATTTTTTGGTGTATGGTATTTTGTAAATATTTTAATATTTTAAATGTGTCAGTGTTAAAGAATTGGCTTACCACCCTGGAAGATCTGGGTTCAAATCCGAGTATAAGTAATCCAACATCTTCAGTTTTATAGGAGGGGTCCTGGCCTGGCCCATTTAACCCCATCCTTCAACCATCCGGTTGACACCATTATGGGTGCTGGCCAGCCTGTGATGGGCGCTATAAGGGGCCGCCGCCAGATACAGAACATCCCATGCGGATTTGTCGGCGTAATATAACTGACCTAACCTAACCAAAAGTGAAGTATGATATGTCAAATGCTTGCAGCAAGTCAAGGGAATTTTCCGAAACTTAGACAACCGAGGTTCGCAATCGATTGGCTATTGGACTTATCCAGGTTAGGTTGGTTAGGCCGCCATATCTCACGAAGGATTCTATCTGACGGCGGCCCCTTTTAGAATCCACATTAACATCGAATCTCTACTGGGATTTCAATAAAAAATCGAGTTATCGAGAGCTGTCTGTATTTACAATTTTGCATCCTACTCATTATCTACACTGTGTCGCCGAAGCGACCTTTACTTGCCGAGAATGAAAGTAAAGGTCGATTGGCTATTGGACTTATCCAGGTAAGGTTGGTTAGGCCGCCATATCTCACGAAGGATTCCATCTGACGGCGGCCCCTTTTAGAATCCATCACAAGGCAACACTTATGAAGGCCCATAATTGCGTCAACTGGATGGTTGAAGAATGGGGTTCAACGGTCCGGTCCCGGGCACTTCCTGAAAATCTGAAGGTATGGGACAGGGATTTGAACACGGATTCTTCAGGAAGATAAGCACTCTTTACTAAGCGGCTATCAGGTCGACTGGACTTATCCAATTTTCGATCGATCGATTTACAGAAACTTCTTTACAATCAGGGAGAAGGATATCTCATGGTGTAACCTCCAGATAACAATCTAGACAGCCTCTAGTTGTTTCGATTCTTAAGGTAGAGAAGTAAAGATAGGACATCATAATACAACTATAGACAAGTCCGATATCTAAGAATTCCGGAGGAAAGGTGAAGTTATATTCCTCAATCGATTGCAGCACTCAGACTGGGGATCGATATGCTCAGAGTTTCAGCTCTTCCAAATGGCAAAGCTGGATCTTTGCCTATCGATTGAGTGGATCGTACCTCGTCCCAGCGGCAAAACTGATTACATTGTACTACAGTTAACTAACTGTAGTACAGAGGCGGCCGGATGGCAGAGTGGTAACGCGTTGGCGTGCCACGCAGGAGGACCCGGATACGCGTCCAAGGTCTGGTCCCGGATTTTTTCGGGGTACTGGGCCCGGCGATCCTCGTCCTTCACCATCCTGCCCCCCTCCACGGGTGTGGGTGCAGCCCGTAGTTAGAACTGTCCCCGCCCCCCTTAGTAATCTTCCTGATTTGAAAGAGGGAGTAAGATATGCAAAAAAACTATATTCTCGTCCCGGATTTTTTCGGGGTACTGGGCCCGGCTATCCTCGTCCTTCACCATCCTGCCCCCTCCACGGGTGTGGGTGCAACCCGTAGTTAGAACTGTCCTCGCCCCCTTAGTAATCTTCCTGATTTGAAAGAGGGAGTAAGATATGCAAAAAAACTATATTACAGATCTGTATTGCCTTTCGGCGAAGCAGTTAATTACGCTTTGATGGCATGTCTGAGAACTAAAACTGAACTGAGCTGAACAGGTTCTCCAAACTAACAAAACTTGATCTGTATTAAATTTGAAGTTTTAATTATAAAATTTCCTTGGTCTGTTAAAAACTGATATATATTATACGAATTAAACTGGATATATAAAATATCATAAAATAAAAAATTGAAAATATTGTATAGCAAAACTACAAATGGGAAAAATGGCTTTATTTCTGATGAATCGCAATTTTTTCTAAATCAGAACTATTTATTACTAAAGTACAGAGAAAAATTAAAAAGTATTTATAAAAGTTGATTGCAATTTATACACTCTAATTATTTGCAAAAATAATTTAGAGTACTTTAGAAAAAAATTTTTCTATTTATTACTAAAGTACAGAGAAAAATTAAAAAATGTTTATAAAAGTTGATTGCAATTTATACACTCTAATTATTTGCAAAAATAATTTAGAGTACTTTAAAAGGTTTATACAATACTAACAACAAAACTTAACAACACCACTTATCTAAATGAAATTTCTATTATAGATTGAATATAGTAATAAATCAGCGTAGCAAAATAAGTAAACAGTCAACAAAAATAAGGGGGAGGAAGTGAGATAATTTTCATATCTGTTATTATTTCTGTTTTCTTGTCCAAGTGTTCCTGGATTTTGTACCGTTGTAATTTTTTTGAAAAGGTCCATCTATATGAATTTAACAACACCACTTATCTAAATGAAATTTCTATTATAGATCGAATATCGTAATAAATCAACGTGCCTAAATAAGTAAACAGTCAAAAAAAAAAATATGGGGGAGGAAGTAAGATAATTTTCATCTCTGTTATTATTTCAATTTCTGTTTTATTATCCAAGTGTTCCTGGATTTTGTACCGTTGTAATTTTTTTGAAAAGGTCCATCTATATGAAACACATTCTGGAAAGAAATTAAAACAATACAATAACTTTATTAGATTAAAACTTGCTGCTTACTGAATTCTGTTGTGTTTAACTCTGCTACTTCAATGGAATGTCATTTAAATGAAATAATTTTATTCTATCTTATTATTTTTTTATTTCTATTATTTTGTCTAGCTGTGCCTGTATTTTGTACAATTGCTTTTTTTTTCCTAATAAAATTTTTGAAGTGTTACGAAATTTCTGTAGATTAAATATTCTATTTAGTTTTTATAGATTAGTTTATTTCTAATTTCGGAATAAAAAGTATCAATTAGACAGTTCTAAGTTGAGAACAATTTGTTTCTTAAAGATAAATGAACATAAAATGTTTTTGAAAAGTAATTTTTCTCTATATATGATAAACATGACATAAACATTAAAAAATTAAAACGTTAGTGAAGAATAAATGATAAACGTAAATTAATATAAAGAAAAAATATATTTAAAACAATTTTAGTTTTTGTTTTGAACTTTCTGTAATATTCACGAATTTAAAATGGAATAAAAATATCATTCGAAATTTGTGAAATGTTAAAACTGTGTAATTATTCACTTTATAGATATTTTTGAATAGGATAAAACAAATAAATGTTCAAAGTAATATAAAAAAAACAAATATTATTAATTTTATATAACTAACGATAAAAATTTATAAATATTTTCTTTTTAAATATTTTGTAGAATGATTCATATAAACAAATTTCTGAACAGAATAACTAAAATTTGAAAATTTAATAAAATTTTCTATTATATATTTATTCACACCATAAGGAGAAATTTTAAATGATATATATATAAAGTCTTGTTAGAAGTCGTATTAAAAATTATTCATAACATAAGTTTTTTACGACATCTTTTAAAATAAACAGCTGATTGATTAAGATCAAAGTGTATGTTCTGCCAAAAAATCGAGATGAACAGCTTTAAGGCCGGTTTACACCAAGCGCAAGCGTTAACGTTTGCGCGCGCTTTCGTCATAGCTATTACAAGTCGTATTAAAAATTATTCATAACGTAAGTTTTTTACGACATCTTTAAAATAAACAGGTGATTGATTAAGATCAAAGTGTATGTTCTGCCAAAAGTTCGAGATGAACAGCGTTAAGGCCGGTTTACACCAAGCGCAAGCGTTAACGTTTGCGCGCGCTTTCGTCATAGTTCCGCCCCTTTTGTGCCGTGTGGCTGTTCATATCTAGCGTTAATGCGCCGCAAAGTGAACGCCTAGCCCTGAAGCGTGTGCGCCGTGAGACTTCAACTATGTTTTAAGTTTCAGCCCAACGCCGGCGTTGGACATGCGCACTGCTAATTTAGAATTTCAAATGGAGGAAGAAAGAATAGATGAAGTTCTCATTCAGTGTGTGAAAGATCGTCCTTTTTTATATGATAAATCTTATAATGGCTATAGAGATATTATATTAAAGGAAAATACTTGGCGGGAAATAGGAGAAATTTGCGAAAGAACAGGTATGCTTATTAAATTCGCAAATGCTATTCTTT
>AYEL01067422.1:0-22095 GCA_000484575.1 Olivierus martensii
TTTTTGTCTGACTTCACTTCATCAAAGATCACATTTGCACTTACTACCACTCTCCGATTTTTCAAATCATATAGCTTATAATTTGGACTGTTCTGAGCAAAACCTATAAAAATCAGCTTGGTCGCTTTAGGTTTCCATTTGGTTCGTTTGTCCTTTGGTACACTTGCATAGGCATCACAGCCAAATACACGTAAATTATCTATATTTGGTTTCTTGCCGTACCATAGTTCGTAAGCTGACTTTACTTGAGACCCGGTAGGTCTACGGTTTAAAACATACACAGCATAGTTTGTTGCCTCAGCCCAAAAACTCCGATTCAGGTTCCTAGCCAGCAGCATAGACCTAGCGCTTTCAACAATAGTGCGAATCTCACGTTCAGCTCTCCCGTTCTGTTCAGGAGTATATGGTGCTGTAACTTCATGTGTAATGCCCATTTGATTCAGGTAATTTCGAAAACATGAGTTTAAAAATTCACATCCCCCATCACTGCGTATCACCTTAACTTTCCTGTTACACTGTCGTTCACTCCATATAATATATCGTTTTAGAAACTCCATTGCCATAGACTTGAATTTTAAAAAATACACAGACCGAAAACCTGTTGACTCATCCTTAATTATCATAAAATATTTAGCTCCACCAAGTGATTCCGCTTCCATTGGCCCACATAGATCTGTATGAATAAATTCTCCTGAATAACTTCGATTTTCCACAGATTTGAAGCTTCTCCGAGTTTGCTTTCCATAGGCACATGCTTCAGAAAAAAACTTTGGCAGTTCATTTCCTCTTGAACATTTCAAAATTCCACACTTAATCGCCTTTTCCATTGAACTAACACTTGCATGATCCAATCGTTCGTGCCATAGCTTAACATTACAGGGATTCACTAATTCCTTTGCGACTAGATATGTGTCACCCCTTATATATGTCAATTTCAGTTTAAACAAGATGCAATTATTATTAGTTCCCTCCAAGAACACAATGCCATTTTTTATAATGGACAACTTTCCACCATCCTGTATCACCTTATACCGTAATCTGTCACAGATGCTTGTGCTAAATAAATTTGCACAAATTTTAGGAGCATAACGTACGTTTTCCATTCTTCCCTGAACTACTTTTCCCCTAACCACAGAACTATAACTAATAATCAATTACATCAATTTTTTCTCCATTTCCGACTGTTATCTGTGATTTTTCCTCTTTGAATGAAAGTAAAATAGTCACGTCTATTTGTGATATGGTACGTAGCCCCACTATCGCATATCCATTCATCTTCCAAACTTGTCATTGTATCTCTTACACCACTGGAAAACACACCGTTTACATTCAAATTTTTATTATCCGGTCTCCCCTCCTGAACACGTCTCTGTCTTCTACAATTTAATTGTTTATGACCCTCCATACCACAATTAAAACAGTTAAGCTTTCCTTTCCTGCATTCTTTTGCATAATGTCCAATAGCGTTACATTTAAAACATCTAACTTTTACCTTTAGTGGTTCACTACGATATCCAAACTGATTTTTCTTTTCTTCATTCTGTTGTTTTAGCACTAATCCCTTATCAGTACTATTCTTATTCAGTCGAGTCTCTTCACCAATCAACAATGTAGTTAGCTGTTCAATTGTCTGGTTTGTAGGTTCTCGCATATACCAACTTGTCACAAAATTTCCAAGGCATTCGGGCAAATGACATTACAATGGAAACAACAGCACTATCATCATGTACACCTATAGCGGCCAATTCCGTCTGAATTGACCGGACACGAGCAATATATGAACTAACTTTCGAGAAGCAATGTAAACGAAAAGAATGAACTGGACGATGGAAGAAACAAATATTCTAATCAAGATTCTAATAGATATTTTGGAAAACCATTATCAACATTTAAAATAGATGAAAAGAAATAAAAGCATTTTTAGCAAATGGCATAATTTTCTTTTATTTTTTAAATATTTGTAAGGATGTATTTAAGAAACTCTTTGCAATTATTTGTCTTGACTAGGAATAATTGAAATAATTCAGAAAATGGTATTTTAAATCGTCATCCATTATTATTATTATTATAGCTGATTATACATTGTTTACACTCATATGTTTATAAAATTTCCCACTAGATGGCGAATACTAACGAAAATTCCAAAAACGTGTCTGAAATCAACCTTAAAGTACTTTTATGTTAAAGTCCTTTAATGCTTAACGTAAAGTACTTTATGTTTTCGTGTCTGTAACAGGAATTACATTGTTTTAACAAAAATAAACGTGTAGACTACTGAAAATATTTAAATAGAATTTATATACACTATATTCATTCTTTATCTGTATTTAAAATCAATAATTTTTGAATTCCACAGAAAACTTTCCTTGAGTTTATGCATAAATTATGTTTTTCTCATAATTAGTATTAAGATGGAGCCTGTCGCTACTTTGTTAATAATCATCTATTGTTATATTAACTTTTTAATCCATTCATAGATTTTATTCTGAGATTTTTCTGATAATTTTATCTCAAACAGGATATATCATACTATTAAAACATTCTCTGATAAAATTTTGAAAGTTTGATAATTCAGTAAATAAAAAGAATAAATGAACACTGTTCGCTTACTATACAATATTCAAGAATGGCAAACTTTATTAAATTAATAGGAATAATTAATAAAATTACGTTAACTGACAACAATTATCCGTGATAACTAGGATCGTGCATTTTTTCTTGTAGAAAAAAATATCTATTTTTTAAATATGCAAGAATTATCTTAAATTAATTTATTCTTTTTGAAATATGTTGCTAAATCACACGAAAGATTTTGTTCGTAAGAACTCACTAAGGTGCTAGGCACGCAATGAAGTCGGTCTGTGTATTGAATGACGAGAATCAACGAACCAGTTTAGATTCCTTTCTAAAAACAATTGAAAAACGTGACCTGAGAATTGTCACAGATTCTTCAGATTTAATTAGAATTATTCATTTGAAGGATTGGTTTCTTTTTCATGAGATAGCTTGCCATTAAGGGCAAATACAAAAGAACGAAGATTAATTCTTCCAAAGCTGTTTGTTACCTAAACACGTTCATAATATCCTAACAATTTTTTTACTCTAATAATAATTATAATAGCAAATTTTAATTAAGATTCACATGTAGTCAGTGTATGGGCAAATAAGCATTTAATTTTCATATATATAAAGGAATAAAACGCTCATTTTAGTCGAATTTCAACGCCACAGTTTCTAATATTGACACTGACAAGTGAGAAACCATTAAAAAAAATTCTTTCAAAATTGATTGAAGTGATACATCATTTTAAAGGATTTTAGCCAGTAAAAACCTTTAAAATGATGTATCAATATTAAAGTGACCAGATGTTTTAAGATGAAATGCGGGACGTGTACAAATAAAAAAAAAACTCTTTACACGTTCGTGAGGACATCATTTTTTTAGTTTAGTTAGTTGTGAGTCATTAAAATATCTTGGATACATCTTTTTATGCATTTATTAATTAAAAAAATACAAAAAACACGTACTTCTGATAAATTAATAAAAAAATTAAAAACATTCTTCTTTTCATAACAAAAAATTAACTACAGAAAATAACAGTCTTAATAAAAAATATCAAAAATGATTATATAGATACAACCATCAATATAACGAATAATAATAAATAAATAAATATATTATTTATATGTATTTTTTCTCAGACTGAAATTTTTAATAATCTTCATTATTTGAAATATTATAAAATTATTCACAGGAATTGGAAAAATTGAACTTAACTTGCAATATTGCTTTCAACATTACAGCGCTCAGCTGCGTTTTTTCGGGGTCTAAAACTTATTCAACACAAAAAAAAACTTTCCGTTGCACCATTGGTGCCTGGCCAGCATAACACAAATTCGGTTATTTTCTTAATATTCCTGAATGGTATATTTGTACCAAAGTGATTAAATATTTCTGTCCACCTTGGATCAGTGATATACAGTTAATAGTAGATACTGAATATCCATTCTTTCTTTTAATTTGAATTTTAAATCGAGTATTTTTGTAACAACCTCCATAATAATATTCTTATCATTTTCAATACTAGTCATATTCATGTAGAAACATTTGTTGCCAATTAATAACAATAGCATCATCTAGCATGAAGTAGAGGAAACAGCAACTTTGTGCCATTGCGAAAATGTTAAAAAGGTTACATGTCCAATCCGGAACAGTTTTCATTCCTAGACAAACAACTCAAATCCAGGACAGTCTCGCATAATCCGGGACGTCTAGTCAATTTAATCAATATTGTAGAACAATTGTTTCAGTATGGCCCCGTAGAAAAGTAAGTAAGGGCTTAAATGATGCTGACCAATATTGTCTATCAAAATCAAGAACATCTCGATCATTTTTTTATGTAAAAGCTATTGTGGGAATACTGACTGATTGATACAATTATGCTTGTTGCATAAAATATTGCTTCTTAAGAAATCTCTCTAAAACTCTAAACTTCTTTTAAGATTCAAATTTAATTGATAGAGCCTTGACATTAATTTATTTATTTCCTTTAATGAAAAAATACAATTGTCATATAACGATGAATGAATTCGTTAAATTTAGTTATAATATGAAAATATTTTAATAAGAGCAACAAGACAATTCACAATATCTAATAAAAATTTTAAAATTAAAAATATTAAAATATGTAAAAAAAATATTTTCGTCATCAGAACACTGCATCCCAAAAAAGTTTATTTGTTGTAAATATATCAGCTTTCTTTTGTTCAAATTTCTTCCTAAAAATAGAATATCTAATGTATCTTTTCCCATCTTTTATTTAAAAAATGTTTTGAATTACATTTATTATTTTATGTGAAGATTTTTCTTAAATTTATTAACAAGAAATATAATTCTCATGCATATCATGGTATAGGTTCAACAAATTTCGAAAACTCGATTATTAATTACATGTAACATTGATAGTTTTCAATTTACTTAACATAGATACAGTATCAATATTATAGAAATGCTACACTGGCTAACACAATTTCTGACCTAGTTCGGAAAATCGAAGTATCGAATTGAACATTTAACATGCAACGTAGACATATGTAATTGAAACTTTAAACTAAGAGAATTTGTGTCGGCTGTTTGAAGTTCAAAATATGTCAGCTGATATACTTACAAAAAATAAATTTTCTTGGGATGCAATGTTCTGATGACGAAAATATTTTTATTTTTTTACGTAGTTTAGGGAGCTGCATTTATTATTCCTATGGATTAATTCCTTAGAGTGGTGTTTTCCAAACTGTGTGTTGCTAATTAGGCCGGCCGCAAACTAGTCGACGGCATCGAATGCGATCTGACGTCAGATACGATTTCTCTAGTCACGTGACCATTTCATAAGACGTCGCTGGATGCGATCTTCGAGGAGGTTGTCAACCAACGTCACTCATGACGTTGTTTTCACAACCAATTAACATTTTTCGAACATCTGTCAACATTTTTCGAATCATCGTTTAACATTTTTCGATCATTTGTTTACCTATCGAATAATGCCGACGTACAGAGAAGACATGCCAATGCTGGTGGCTTCCGTTGCACTGCATATTCATTTTATCTTTATATATTGTATATATATTATTAATGAGCTGTTCGAAAAAGAATAAAATTATGACACAAACAAAATTTTCTTTTTTTTTCTTAATCTGAATAATGATTGAATTTCTCAATTCTAGTAGAATGAATAGTTGTTTTATTCTCCAACCAAATATTTGTTAGCATTTAAAACAAAGCCATTTATCTTTAAATAATGTGAATTTTTCTTCTTATATAAATTTTATTATTGTTATTGTTTAAATTTTTGATTCAAATTACATCATTAAATAATAAAAATGAATAAAATTTAGTTTAAAATCTCAAATTTATTTAATAAATGTAGTTCATCTGACAAACTAACAATAATATCCAAATACACATGTTCAACTTTGCAAAGTTTTCACTGCGCATGTTCCATCCTACCAAATATCTAACATGTTTGATGTTAGGAAAGTTGCTCGTTCCGCCTCTTTTTCGTCGGAGGTTACGATGTCGCTGCAACGAGTACGCGATGACAAGTTGTACGATACGACGGCAAAGGCCACCGGATTGCTGCAATATCGATTAGTTTGCGGCCGGCCTAAGAGGGGCGTGGACGAATTCAAAAAAATATCATTTTTGAGACAAACAAATAAAAAATAAATAATTAATTCAAATTAATACCAAGAAAACTGAATCAGCAAAAGGGTTATAAATACAATACAAATATTCATGTAACCAGAAACTTTCTTCTAAAGCTGTTTTAAAGACAAGATAACGATCTCGTTTAGTGATTGATAAAGAATTGTGAGTAGCGATATCTTTCATGGCACCCAATTTGAGAGAATTTGTGTGAAAACCCAGCCCACCCACTGCATTAAATATTATGTTGCATTAAACAGTTTTTTTTTTGTAGGATTTGTTTAATTGTATTAAAAATTGTCACACTATAATAAATATATGCATTTTTATGTATAAGAACTTTATTTATACAGAATATGGTAAATTGTTTTGTAATATTAAACTGTAAGTAGAAAGTATTTATAAAATTAGACTATTATGGAATGAGGGCGTGTACCAAGTTTTTATGAAAAAAGGTTGGCAGACACAGAAAGTTTGGAAACCACAGCCTTAGAGCAAATATTTATAACAATCTTAAGATTTTTATTAGATATTGTGAATTGTCTCGCTGCTCTTATTAAAATATTTTTCATATTAATTTACAATTATTTTTGCTATCATTATAAAAGTTCTTATGAACATTTTCATAAATCGAATTATTTGAGGTAAGCCGATAAATGTCAAGAGAATACTCTTATGTTAATTAGCACCAATATCTACCCACATACTGATATAGAAAATTCTGATCTTGATGCTCAAAAAATTAATTTTAGATTTAATTACCATAATATAATAGGGGCAAAGATATTTCTCATATTCAAAACATAAGTGAAGACAAATAATAATGCTGATAAATAAATAATTCCGGAATAATCGCATACTTTCTGAACGTATTCTTAATTTTGAAATGATTAAAAGATACTGGACTAAAATATATCATCAAAAATCATCTTCAATAGCATGGCCTATATTTTAAATGTAATTAAAATCTATTAATTGTTCTATAGTTATTAGAGGGATTGAACGTTCGTCATTTTCTATCATATAAACATGCAAGACAGTGGCGAAACTTAAAATTTTTGGCCCCCCGCAAATTATTATTCGGGCCCCTATTACAAAAGAAAATTTTTATCTGGATAATTTTTATGAGAGATTAACATAAAAAAAGAAAATTGCATCATTTTTAAAATACAATGGAAATTATTAAAAGAAAATATGATATATTAAAATTTAAAATTCTTTCTTCTGGATTTTAAATTTGCGAAATCTCTAATAACATCTTTTATTTCCATATTTTTGGCTGTATTCGCTTCAATTCCTAATATAGAGAGATTATGCAAACATTCTTCGCCTGTTAAATTGCGTAAATAATTTTTTATTATTTTAAGTTTTGAAAATGATCTTTCCGCCATAGCCACAGTGACGGGTAGTGTGAGGAATAACAACAATGCGGTAATGGCATCTGTAAAACTTGAAGATATTGTAACGTATTTGATCAGTAATAACTCAGCTAATTCTTTTATACTCGAAATTTTAACAATTTCCTCTCTAAGCATTGCGGTTGTCATTAACATCTGTATTGGAAAATCTTTAGTCATATCATCTTTATATTTTAATTGAAGCGCTTCGACAGATTTTAAAATTTCAGGTTCTTCCATTTCTGCTAATTTTGTAGGTACCATGAAGGCAAATAAATTTGAAACTTCATGCAACCCTTTAAATCTGTTGTCTACTTGGTTTATAACTATATCTAAAATTTTAATAAATGTATTGATGCGAAAGTCATCCTCGCTACTAAAACGGTGATCATTCGATAATTCATCAAAATGTTTTTTTACAAATTTTTGTCTTTTCCATGAAAAAGTTGGATTAATTTTCCATTTGGCTGCAATTTGAATCGCTTCATCTTTTGCCGAATAATACATATTTCTGTATTGTTTTAAATGTTTGCTTGCAGTTTGTAAAGATTCTGTTGCAGTCATGAGATCTAAAGTTTTCGCTTGTAATAATTTTGATGGTAAATTTATTTCACTTACAAGTTAGTATCTTAGACAAAATCACACATAGAAAAACAAATTCAAATGTACCCATATTTCTCTGAAGCCTAGACGCCTCTTCGAGTTCATCTTTTTTCCGACTTCTTAAGGATAATTCAGAAAGCACTTTCATTATATCAATAAAGCTAAGTTTAACTGCTAAAAGTGAAGTGTATCTTCCAGTCCAACGTGTTGGATTTAATCTTTTAAGTGTAATCTGCGACTCGCCTGTAAAACTTGATAGTAGGTCCCACCTTTTTACACTATTGTCGAAAAATGTATAAATATTTTCTAAAGTTGTAAAAAATGTAGATACTTTCTTGCAACTTTTTACAACATCGTTTATAACTAGGTTTAAGTTATGAGATGCACAGTGTATATATATATATATATATATATATAGCATTGGGTACATCTCGTTTAAAAGCCTGAATGCCCCATTCATAATGTTTGCCCCATCGTATGCTTGTCCTCTACATTTACTTAATTTTATGTCATTCTTTTCAAGCAGATTTAATGTTTTTTTTTTACAGTCCATCAGCTGTGTGGTTGTGTATTTCTGTAAAACCCAAAAAAGTTTCCCTAATTTCAATTGATGTTGGTTCCTCTTTTTCATTTGATATGATTTTCACGTATCTAAATACTTGACTTAGTTGGTCTTTTTTCGTTATATCCTGCGTGGTATCCATGATAATTGAATAAAAAGGTGCATTGCTAATATCGGCGATTAACGTTGCCTTTAAGGTTCCATTTGCATAAATATAGATTTATTTCGAGGCTAGACTTGTGTCTTTACTTCCTTTCCATTCTGAACGGCTCTTCACAAATTTGGATTAATCCAACTGCTTAATAGCTTTCAAAACGAAGTAAAAAAGAAAGAAAGTTTCAGCAACTAGCTCATATTCCGAAGATGAATGGTTAACTAAACAAAAATCAAGTTTGGTGTAAAGTCGAGCGTCTAGAGCTATAGATATATAGCGAAAGTGACATCATAACTATCGATACACCGAGAATTTATATCGCATTTTTCGTCTATAAGATCCAATCTTTAGTACATTTATTTTTTCCTATTATTATTATTAATAAAAATCCAACTCAAATACGACATAAAACCAGGTATGATTGTAATTTTAATTTAAAATTCTGGAATTAAAAATTCATTTATCATCGTATAGATACATCAATGATTTCATAATGGTCAGGACACGATATTAATAGACAGGACTATAGGCATTTTCTCCCAGTTGCGCAGATTGTAGCTATTCTTTAACAAAAACAATATCTAGCTTTATAATTGAAGAGTGTGATCTCAAAATGCGTTCGGTCCATTTTGATCATTTTTTTATTTGTGCAAATACATACACCTATTGAAGTGATCTATCTTATTAAAGGCCTGTTTGTTCTCAAAGCCATAAGTTATGTATTGATATGAAGCTAGTTTTTTCGATAAACCATTAAAAATTTTATATTTATATGAATGATGTGTGTGAAATGTTGGTAGAATGAGAAACCACACCGCTCACATAAAATATAGGCTATAAACATTATTTTAAATAAATGCACAATTGTTGTTAATTTTTATTTTTATTTTCTAAAAAGTGTATAAAAGTTTATGCAAAAAACGCAAATGTTTGTGTATATTAAAAATATGACAAAACGGACAATTACATTTTTATTACTAGCGTTTTCTTTCATTCTTATTCCAAGTTTGAATAGGTCCATCTCTACCATATATCATGGTCCATCTAACCCAAGGTGATATGGGATAGATGGACCACCTATATAATTTTTTAAAAATCATTACCTTATTTGTTTATGTGCCTTTTACATTTATATTATTATTAGCTATTAGTATATGTCATAGAATATCTTATAGCCATTTTTTAAACTGGTATTGCTATAAATAACACAAGTACAACAATTCTTAAAAGTCCACCTCTCCTGGACTTACCCTAAATAAATACTGTCTCGTGCGCCATTTTTTCCGCTCCGCCTTACAATCCCAGCACCAGTATCATTATTTCGGCTGAAAGTAATTCAGAAACGCATCGATTATCGGAATTTTCTAATTAAAGACCATAACCTATATGATCTATTTATGTAATAGGACCAGTGAATGGAGAAAAACTGTTAGCATGACGGTTACAAGGAATCCTGTGTGGTCCGAGGGCTAGGGCCGCTGGAAGACGTCACTTCTCACCTGATCGTAACTTAGCGAACCTGACAATTTTATCATTGATATCGGGTGAGAGTGGCCTTTGTCCGGCTGGTCCCAAATACCCCGATCTCCACTATCCCCCGAAAGAATAATAAACACCTCGAATTCAGACCGTGCGGGAACTCTGATATCGTGCAGGTGTTCGAGGAGTTGTATGAAATAATGTGGTAAAGGTCGCTATGTCAACTTCCCGGGAGAGAAGGAGAGAACATGTTTATTTGTATTTCTCCGGAGAAAAGACGGGGAATTGGAAAAATAGAAAGGCGAGTCGGATTTTGTACGTGGAGGTGAACGGATGTTCTTCTGATTACTCCCGTGGCAGACTAATAGATCTACATTCACGGACATAGTGATTCAACATCGCCACCAGTGCCGAAAGATTCTCTCCATCCCTCTCTGCTCTTTCCATCTCAACATCCGAGATCCGGAGCTGTTCCATCCACTGCGGCATCCATCCTGTGTAGACCATTAACCGAATCGCCGCCGAGAGGAGAGCCATACCTCATCGACAAAAGAACAGCCGAGAAGCCCGTCCGATCACACGACGTGGAGAACTTCTGAAACCCAGAGGTATTTGTCCTCCAACGCATTTTTATCGGTTGAAATAATGTAGATTCTCTCTCCTTAATAAAGGAAGATGTTTGTTTATACGAACGTTGTCTCCGAGTCCGTCTGTGTCTAGCATCTCCTACTCATCTTTATCGACGCCACACATACCGCTCATAGGCCATTCGCCTGTTGAGAACTGCTCATTCGTTATTTTGGGGCTCCGCCGGCCGCGGGCCTCACATTGGTGTCAGAAGTGGGATAGAAGTAATTAATAGGGATTAAAGTAATTAATAGAGGCCCTAAGAACGATAAAAGTGGCGGACGAAAATCCTGTTGACTTCGAGATGACTAGCGAGACGCAGGACCCGATGGTATCTCGTTCGTAGACGCCTTCCATGGGATCATTTGCCTTTACCGGCATGATACCCGCCATTTTGGGTGAACTGACTCAATGCGTGTCGGACTTCTTTAGCGCAGTAGACGAAATCGCTACCTTAGCATCCTGGACGGACCGACAGCGGTTAGGCATTGCTAAATGCAAGCTCTCAGGGATCGCCAGGGAATATGCATGGCACGATTTCAAAATTAAAGATGTGACCGACTATAAAACATTTAAAATGCTTATGCTACAACGATTTGTAAAAGTGCCGTACACAATCCGACTCCAACAATTTCACACATGCATGCAAGAGTGAGGAGAAGATGTCTGAGCTTTTGCGGTTCGACTGCAGTCACTCACTGCGGAAACGGCAATAGATATTAACGCTGCTAACGATCAAGAAAAGCAAATAATTGAGAGGTGTCAAAAAAGAGAAAGAGACGAGCGTTTGAGGATGCAGTTTCTCAACGGCATTAACGAAAAAATTAAGCGTAACGTAATGTCTCATGATCCAAAGACTTTCGAAGAGGCACTGTTAGTCGCCTCTCATGAGGAAATGATAGATCAGGTAATCGGTAAACCGAGACCATATGTTGGGAAGATAGGTGAGACTGGCCTAGTCTCGAGCGAGATGAGCTTCGGAAAATACCGCTGATTTACAGGCTGCGATACAACAAATTAGTGATAGACTCACTCAGTTAGAGCCGAACTCTGTACAGGCGAGATCCCAACCACAGACCTATACGCGAGCAAAGGAATCGCCCAAATTTCAGGGAAAACCAGGTTTTACCGCCTATGCCACCCAGAGATATGATGCACATGGATGGAATCGCCCATCCCGTCCATTTGTATCTCCTTGGGACAATAGGCTCATGTCGTATTCTGAGACTAGCCAAAGCTTTTCCCCTGCTCCACCAAACAGGAAAGTAATTAATAGAGGCCCTAAGAACGATAAAAGTGGCGGACGAAAATCCTGTTGACTTCGAGATGACTAGCGAGACGCAGGACCCGATGGTATCTCGTTCGTAGACGCCTTCCATGGGATCATTTGCCTTTACCGGCATGATACCCGCCATTTTGGGTGAACTGACTCAATGCGTGTCGGACTTCTTTAGCGCAGTAGACGAAATCGCTACCTTAGCATCCTGGACGGACCGACAGCGGTTAGGCATTGCTAAATGCAAGCTCTCAGGGATCGCCAGAGAATATGCATGGCACGATTTCCAAATTAAAGATGTGACCGACTATCAAACATTTAAAACGCTCATGCTACAACGATTTGTAAAAGTGCCGTACACAATCCGACTCCAACAATTTCACACATGCATGCAAGAGTGAGGAGAAGATGTCTGAGCTTTTGCGGTTCGACTGCAGTCACTCACTGCGGAAACGGCAATAGATATTAACGCTGCTAACGATCAAGAAAAGCAAATAATTGAGAGGTGTCAAAAAAGAGAAAGAGACGAGCGTTTGAGGATGCAGTTTCTCAACGGCATTAACGAAAAAATTAAGCGTAACGTAATGTCTCATGATCCAAAGACTTTCGAAGAGGCACTGTTAGTCGCCTCTCATGAGGAAATGATAGATCAGGTAATCGGTAAACCGAGACCATATGTTGGGAAGATAGGCGAGACTGGCCTAGTCTCGAGCGAGATGAGCTTCGGAAAATACCGCTGATTTACAGGCTGCGATACAACAAATTAGTGATAGACTCACTCAGTTAGAGCCGAACTCTGTACAGGCGAGATCCCAACCACAGACCTATACGCGAGCAAAGGAATCGCCCAAATTTCAGGGAAAACCAGGTTTTACCGCCTATGCCACCCAGAGATATGATGCACATGGATGGAATCGCCCATCCCGTCCATTTGTATCTCCTTGGGACAATAGGCTCATGTCGTATTCTGAGACTAGCCAAAGCTTTTCCCCTGCTCCACCAAACGAGGGTTCTACAGGGTACTTATGTCTGCGAGAATAATCTCGGCTTAATCATTGCCTGCAACTAGGGGTGCGGACTCGCCTGACCACCTCTCTGATCCACAAGCGAACGAAATACGAATACGGCGGACTCGCTCAGGTTTGCCAGGCCTAGGGGAATGAAGGCCGCATTCGCATCTCGTGCACTGTGTCGCCGAAGCGACCTTTAAAGGGCCGAGAATTGCCTCTGTCCACAAGGGAGCAGAGACACAAGAGGCGTGTATTCGCTACAAGACTGGTGCTCATTACTGAGCGACCGGACAGTCCCCGAAGGGATCGAAATCTCGAACGGATTTCACAACAAGTTCTCCCACGAATGGGAAATCCTTAGGACACCAAAGCTCGGGAGGGCGAAGTTTGTAACTCAGCCACAGTAAAGAGCGCTTTGTCGCCGAATGTCGGCGTTGACACCGGATCCAAGCCGGGTGGTAAACAATCTGTCTCTCCTTCCCAGTTGCCGACGAGTAGCCGCAAAGAGAGAGCGCAAACGGTTTATTTACTGGAGGATCAGACTATACCTCCTCGATCCGACATTATAGTTTTGGCAAAAGTTACGGGCGTACGTCAAAAAAATCAATTGGGAGTAATAGAATCGGAAACTCTTAAACCACCGGGTCCACTGACCATGGATATTTTAGCTAAGACGAAAAAGCGTGGGAAGATACCCATTAGGATAATAAACACAACCACGAATCCCGTAAAATTGCGAAAACAAGAAACGGTGGGAAAATTCTTATATGCTGACGAGAAAACAAAAGAGCAAGCGGATCAGGTTAAACTAAGAAAACCCGACGCCGCTATAAATATGCCGCAGAAAGATTTCGGCAACCTTTTTGACTGGACCAAGATGGGAAAGGACAAAAAGAAGCCATTGCTAACATTGTTATATAAATATCGACACGTATTCGCGGTAAACAATTACGATTTGGGGTTTTGCGATGTGGTTGAACACGAAATTAATACGGGCACTAGCCCACCGATTTATGTGCAGCCTTATCGAATACCTTATGCACAGAGGGATAGGATGAATGAAATAGTCGGCGAAATGCTAGAGAATGATATAATCGAACACTCCCAATCACCGTGGGGCACTCCAGCGCTCCTCGTTAAAAAGAAGATCGGAACTTTTAGGTTCGTAATAGACTACAGGAAATTAAATAATGCATGTACACAAGATCCATTTCCTATTCCGCTAGTTTCGGAGAATCTCAGCCTCATCGGAAAGGCGAAGTACTTCAGTACGATGGACACGCTTTCCGGATTTTGGCAATTACCTCTTGCCCCGGAAAGTCGCCCAAAAAGCGCCTTTACTATTCCGGACGGACATTTCCACTACAAACGCATTCCAATGGGTTTAAAAAACGCCCCCGCAAGCTGGCAACGTGCCGCTACTCATATTTTACACGGCTGCATAACAAAATTTGCCTCAACTACCTTGATGACATTTTGTTCTTTAGTAATGACCTCGAGAGTCATCTAGAGAGGTTGGAGATGGTTCATAAGCGATTAGGGGAAGCCGGAATTAAGCTAAAACCCAAAAAGTGTCATTTCTTACAACGGCAGATTAAATTTTTGGGACACGAGGTGTCAGAGGAAGGGATCCGACCGGATCCAGCAAAAATAGACACCGTAGTCAATTTTCCGAGACCGAAAAACGACACGGAAGTGCGATGGTTTCTAGAATTAACAGGTTATTATCGGTGACACATTAATTCATATGCGAAGGTGGCGAAACTACTCACAGCATTATTGAAAAACAACAAAAAGTTCGTCTGGGACGACGCATGTGAACACACCTTCCAGAGTCTCAAAGAAACTTTAACAACAGCACCTTTGCTGCGACCGCCAGATTTTTCGCAACCTTACATATTGGCTACGGATGCCTCGAGTTACGCCATTGGAGCTGTTCTCTCTCAAAAGGATGAGCAAGGCGAGCTCCCGATTGCTTATGCTAGTCAACAGCTGCGACCACCCGAGGTTAATTATAGCGCGACAGAAAGGGAATGTCTTGCTATCGTGTGGGCCAATTGACACGGGAGCCAAGGTCACTCTCCTGTCTAAGACGTTTGTAAATGCGCTAGGTAAATCGTTATCTCGATCTCGCGATTCCTTCAAATACACAAGTTTATTAACAACACAAAAAATATATACACAGGAGAGAAAAACCTTCCCAATCGCACAGAATGCCCCAGAAGTCCACCACTGTCTGGTCCTCTGCTGTTCACTCTGGGATCTATCTCCCCAGAGAACCTTGACGACAAACACCGAACTTTACCATTACGTCTGACCCTCTCCGTCCGATCTCTACTCTACTCTCTCTCTCTATACTTCTGTCTTCAATGCTCACTACACCCTCACTGGCGTCACTGCCTGTGTCCCCTTACTTTGTTTTTTCTTTTTCCCACGATCCCGTTTGTTTTTAATTAAAAAAAAGGGAGACAAAGTGACCGGGGAATAACGTTTGTTATTACTTAGGGAGCTATAACCCCTCCCTAAATTGGTCTAATTACCACACCCTTATTGACTGACGCCTTTTACTTTCGGAAGTCCAGATGTCCAAATCCCGACAATTATATAGAAATTTTAAATTGTTTTTTGTTTAGTTAAGTCTTTCGCATACCTTGTTGTGTATTCTAGACCTACAAAAGATGGCCACATGGATGAAGGATTTTTTAATCGACTTTATAGATTTATTCCGTGAACAAGAAGCCCTTTGGAAAGTAAAGAGCAAAGGTTAATCATAACAAAGCAAAGAGAGAGGAATGCTATAATATTTTGGTAGCCAAAATTAAAGAAGTTGATGTGAAAGCTGATCACAATACAGTGCAACGAAAAATTAATAATATCAGAACAGTATTTCGAAGAGAATACAAAAAAGTCTCACAGAGCCTTGCCTCAGGAAGTGGCACTGATGATATTTATGTACCAAAGTTGTGGTATTACAACAATTTATTGTTTTTGAAGGATCAGGAAGAACCTTATTCGAATACCGTTAGTTCATTAATAAATATAAGTAATAAAAGTTTTATTTTTACACACACATTTATTTCAGATTTATATCTAAATAATACATTATATAAAGGGAATAACAATCAAACATAATTTTCTTGCCATGGTACCGCACCAACATCATTGAAGTAATTTACAAAAAATTCTCTAGTTTGTTTAGCAGATACAGTATTTCCTGATCGATTATTCTGGAGAGTTGACAAACTACTCCTGACTCCTTCATTGATAACTCCAGCTTCAAAATTTTCTATATCAAAACTATAAAAATTTTATTTTTACACACACATTTATTTCAGATTTATATCTAAATAATACATTATATAAAGGGGATAACAATCAAACATAATTTTCTTGCCATGGTACCGCACCAGCATCATTGAAGTAATTTACAAAAAATTCTCTAGTTTGTTTAGCAGATACAGTATTTCCTGATCGATTATTCTGGAGAGTTGACAAAGTACTCCTGACTCCTTCATTGATAACTCCAGCTTCAAAATTTTCTATATCAAAACTGTCAAGTGGAGTATATGTTTCCGGAGATTTATTTCGCAAAAAGTTATGCAGTGTACAACAAGCTTTTATTATAGGTTTGATGTTTTCTAAGTTTAAATTAATTCGTGTTTGAATTATACGGAATCTAGCAGCTAAAATTCCAAATACATTTTCTATTATTCTTCTGGCACATTATAACGATAGTTATAAATTTTTCTCTCTCTGTTGTTTTATGTTGAAAGGTTTTAAAAAATTATTCTTCTGGCACGTTATAACGATAGTTATAAATTTTTCTCTCTCTGTTGTTTTATGTTGAAAGGTTTTAAAAAATCTTTTCTCAAAGAAACAGCTTTGTCCCCTACAAAAACATACGGCAATAATATTCCTTTTACCATAGACGGTGGTGGTAGCTTCAATGAATCATTTTCAAGTTTTTTATAAAAATCTGTATTCTTGATGACTCCACCATCCGATATTCGACCATTTGTGCCGTAGTTAAAATAAATAAACTCATAATTACCATTGGCAATTCCGAGAAGAACTTGACTGTGAAATCCTTTATAATTATAAAAGTAAGATCCGGTCTCTGGTGGAGGTACAATTGCTCTATATGTTTTATGTCCACTGTGCCAAGGCAATGAGGAAAATTCCACTTCTTTTCAAATGTTTTGCTGATTTCTATCCAATCTATATGTTTTCCGTCCACTGCGCCAAGGCAATGAGGAAAATTCCACTTCTTTTCAAATGTTTTGCTGATTTCTATCCAATCTTCCTCGTTTGTTGGAAACTGAAAAAAAAAATCACATTACTTTTTATTTCAGGATGTAGACGAAGGAAATATCGAAGAATTAATAGATCTACCATCAGATATTCAATCTATAGGGACACCACCTCCTAATTCACCCCCCTTTATTTCACTCGTTTCAAGAAGTGTATCACCACCTCCACAACCACAAATTAAAACATGTAAACGGAAAAAAATCACATTACTTTTTATTTCAGGATGAAGATGAAGGAAATATCGAAGAATTAATAGACCTACCATCAGATATTCAATCTACAGGAACACCACCTCCTAATTTACCCCCCTTTATTTCACTTGTTTCAAGAAGTGTATCACCACCGCCACAACCACAAATTAAAACATGTAAACGGAAAAAAGAAATCGCTATTGATCAAGCGTTTGAATCAATAAGCAAACGATTGAATCAAATAAAAGATGATGATAAATTTGATATATTCGGAAAATATGTGGCTAAAAAATTGCGTGCTCTTTCAGATCAGCAACATATATATGCTGAGAAAATCATTAATGATACTTTATTTGAAGTGGAAATAAATAATTTAAATAAATTTTGTGGCCTACGTATTGTTACTCCATTAAATTATGGCAATGACCAGGAAAACAATTTTCAAATATTGCAACATCCAGCAAATGAAGATATTTATCCAACTCAAAATGAACAAAACGCAAAAGAAATTGATACATCAGTGTCAACTATTATAACTTATTCAGAATAAATAAAATTTTCTTATTACCTTGTAATAATTCTTTAATGCCTCATTAATTGCTTTGCAAGTTTCTGGAATTATTTTTCCTAATGCCTGTGGAGAAATCACTGTAGAATATTTTGTCTTCATAACTTCTTCATGTAGCTAAAAACCGAAATGTTGCTGTCAAACGTTCGTGAGCACTTATAGATTCTCTCATAATCATATCAGTTTTCAAAATTTCTGGAGATATTTATATATTATGCATAATTATGTTATATGGTTTTATTAAATAACTAATTTAAAAAAAATCAATCTTATAAGATCTTAAAGAAATGGTACTTTTCAGTTATAAGTAAGAAAACATAAATTTTTAATTATTTGATTTATTCTGTTAATATATTTCAAACATAAAGGATTAAAATAAATTACAGTGAAACCTGTTAAAGTGATCACCCTTTGGGACCGACCTGACTGGTCACTTTTCACAGGTGGTCACTATACAAGACAGTGACCCTCTTCCTTTCCCCAAAAGAAAAGAACAGATTATTCAAACTGCAAATTTATATTAATTAAAATCGTCAACTTGCAGTCAAGGGATAATGATAACATATAGCACATATCACCTTCTGATGAACAAATCTTATAGGCAAGCATATACTGTATTATAATTAATACTAATCTATATATGTTCACTTAACCTGCGAAGTTCGGAATTACTCCCGAAACTTCGCATCGAGATCGACTCCGCGCTTCCTCCTGATGCTATATCTGACACTATGATCATTGGTAGCCCAAGTGTAACGAAGAGACACCTTAATTCTTTAATTACCAATGCTGATGACACTGTATTGACTACCGTCACCTCTAGCTACTTTGAAAATGCGTCGACAATGATTAAAAAGATTCGGTCCTTGAATGGTCCTGCAAAGTCAATGTGCAGCTGTTTCCATGATTGTTCTTCTGGTATCCGTGTGGATACTGATCTAGGTGGGCTGCGCTGAGTAAGTTGGCAATCTCAGTAAAACTTAACCACACGTTCGATGTATGCATCTAATCCAGGCCACCACAAATAACTCCTTGCCAAGGCTTTCATGTGAACGATACCTGGATGAGCTATGTGCAAAGTATCCATTCCTCTGGATGATGAATGTTGAATTCTTCAATTCGCCCAAGACTTGCCATTCTGAAGTATCACTTACTCCAACTCTGTCATGCTGTAGACAAATTCAGAAGCATCCCATCCTCGTCGTCAGTGTTAAATCTGTAGACTACAGCCTGACAAAGGAACACTCAGTAACAGTTAACAAGAGTTTATTTTCTTAACGACATACAGATGCAAGCAACCACATCCCCAGACTGTCTGAGAGGGAATGGCTGGAGTATGCACCACCTGCGCCCACCCAGGTCGCTGACCAATTCCCCCCAGCAACCACATACACAACACACACTGATGTCTCTGTGGAAAAATTGTTGTTCTAAAGAGACAATTTTTCAGACACAACATAGATCCCAGAATAACACAATCTTGACTTATAATAATAGGCTATGTTCCTAGAATGCTTTCTTTCTAATATTAGAGCTGACCAGAATTGATTGATTATAAAATGCACACAAAAAACAAAGCTCTAAACAGGATAAATACTTTATTACCAGAAACTTTTATAAATCAAAACAGTGTCAAATGCGATGAGAGGTGTGGCACCAGTTGGTGGTACCTCGATCGCTAGTTGGATACATTTTACATATTTTTCACGATGCGCCTACATCAGGTCATCTAAATCTACATCAGGTCTGCTAAATCTAATAGATATTTTTTTGTATTATAAAAATATTTTCATGAATTTATTTATTCAAAGTTTATTACTGTCCTATTTAAATTGGAGTTACATTTCTATAATTATTAATGTTCAATAACATATATCTTAAAATTTAAATAGGAGAGTAACAAATTATTATTAATTTTATTTATTCTACTTTGAATAAATATAAGTGGGTGATCGGTTAACGAACATAATCCGTTCCAAGACAATGTTCGTTATCCGAATTGTTCGTTAACCGATCATCGATTTTTCATAGGTTTTTATGGGAATTTGATTAATTCGTTCCGGAGACCCAAAAAACATAAATAAAAAATTATATAATTTCTTACTACGTTTATTTATATGTAATAACAATAATGTATAATTATTGTTATTACATATCTTGCATTTTAATTTATATGTTTATTTTCCGATAAATATCGATTCGGTCCAATATCGATTGCTTTTTTCGCTCCTTCAGGATTTTTCGGAAGTGATTAATTGATTGATTATTTTGGTTGTTTTGGATTTTATGGTATAAGGATCTTCTAGGCAAACCTGCACCAGATATTGTGTAAAAATTAAAAATAAATATAAAACTAAGATAACAGAAAAACAATAAAAGTGGTATAAACAGTCACAAGTAAGAGTAGACTTAGTAAATGACTAGTTGACAAAAAGTTACTAAATAGTATTTTTAGTGTATTTTTGTCATTTAGTCATTACTATATTTTTCAATAATGGAATGAAATGAATGAAAAAGCATCGTTTAAATGTAAATTTTAATTGGAAAACATTATATAGCAATACTAATCGCAGTTTGTGATCAGTGTTTCTTATCAGTTCTTAAATCATTTGCTAATAGCAGTGTCATTCTTATCACATATCAATTATTCCCAATAAGACCAGCGGATTGTAGAGGAAGGGAATAGACATGCCAGGTTCGGATCCTCAAATAATTTTTTCAAGGTAGGTTTCGATCCTGGTTCTCTGATTGAAAAGTTAAAGTATTTCCACATGGTGTATCTTTATTGATGTTGTAAACAGAAGCTTGTACATTTATTTACAATCAGGTTATTTCAGTAATATATTTTTTATTTAAATCTTTAATGACACTGATCTCTCAAAATGAGAAAAATTATGAAAGTAACTTTTAAATTTTAATCAAATCACACTTTAAAATTTGACATTGATAGAAAATTTTATTTTTTGATACTGATTATAGTTGCTCTATAATGGAAAATAAAAACATATTGCAAACTTTATTTAAACTTAATATACATTGATATTATGATTAATAAGTTTTTGATATTTATCATCTTAAATTGTATTTACAGAAATTTGATGATAGCAGTTTCATTTATTAATGATTTTTTTCTTGCAAATTATGTAACAAATTTTCAACCTAATCTTCAAATAGCTATATTAATAGTTTCATTTATTAATGATTTTTTTTCTTGCAAATTATGTAACAAATTTTCAACCTAATCTTCAAATAGCTATATTAATTACAGGTGCTCTCCTACTTATGATCATTTTATTTATGATAATCCAATATTACAATTTCCCTAATAAAATTCATTACTTAGCTACTTTCATAGCATATTGGTTAGAAATATTTTTTATTAAAAATTTACTAGCTAACTTATTTTTTAAAAGAAATCACAACAAGCACTTGAAGCAGGATAAAAAAAACTAATTTATTATTAGATATATATAATATGCACTACATATACTAATAATACAATCTCTTTCCGGAAACGTTTTCGGCCTATTACGGCCCTCCTCAGCCGGTATTCACAAGCGTGTGACTGACCAGTTTCAGATGCAGGCCGCCCCTGTTGGGGTGTTCTACAAATAAACATTCAGTTAAAGCGCTCGCGATGACATTTAAACGAGGCTGTTTACCAGGTGTTATAGTAACCAAAGCCTCTCAACAAATTTCCCGTTACAAGTTATTA
>AYEL01067423.1:0-13890 GCA_000484575.1 Olivierus martensii
TAAAGTATTTTTTACAATTCCTAACTTGAAAAATTTATCACAATATCAAAAACACATGCTTAGGTTAAAACACTTTCAGAATTCCCAAATGTCTTAACCCCACCGTGACGTCATTGCCCTTGCGGGTATACTTCCCTGCTGACACCCGTGACGTCATTACCCCTGCGGGTATACTTCCCTGCTTACATCTGTGACGTCACTTCCACCTCTATATTCGCACTGTCAGACCGCCAATATACTACTACTGACCTGTCATTCTGTCAGTCCGCGGGTCCCACAGTTTGTTCTGTGAAGTGTTCGTTAACCGAACATAAAAATCTTTCGAAAAAGTGTTCGTTATCCGAACTGTTCTTTCTGCTCACCCACTGTATTCATGAAAATATTTTATATATACAAAAAGATATCTATTAGATTTAGCATTTTGTTGAATCATTTTAAATGTATTCTAAAAATTGATGCCAAAAAAAGTCACATGACTTCAAACAACCAATAAAAACTTACTGCCAGTATTGCAACTTTTTCCCAATGTGCCGGGAGTGTAGCCACTTCGTTTGCATTTAGTAGTAATAGCGGATAATACAGTTGTTTATAAGCGAGGAGAAACATTGTTCAGTCAAGTTAGAAATGCTATTTTAAATGTATATAAATACTTTAAAAGGCAGAAATCTTGCGAAATGACATCTTCAACGAAACTTCACTCGATATTGTTATTTCTGTATCGACAATTAAAAGAATTATAATCGAAGGAAGCAAAATAACAGACCTTGACCTGAAAATGGAAAACTCGCCAATTAAATTGTCAACACTTGGAAAGAAAAGGCATTTTAGTATTTATCAAGTAAACGTTAAAATATTTTAATCTAATTACTATGTTTTTAATTTAAATCAAACATCAAATCGAAAATGATGAATAATTCTCTATTGCTATCCGTTTATATCGTATCGCTTATCGTTAAACTGAACTAACTGAAAAGACTCGTCGATCATCGAATTTTGCCTTGAAAGTTCTTTTGTTGAAAAGGATATAATCATTCTCCAAATTCGTCTTTAATATTCTGATCATTCTGCTAAATTTTATAAAATTCAAATAATAATAATAATAATTTTGAACTATTATACAATATTAGGAAGAAATATTTGAAGTTTAAACGTCAGCCATTTTTAAATTATTAAAAGATTTAATTGATGTCATCTAAATTATCTTCAGACTTGATATTCCTCCAGAATTTCATAATCAAATTAGTAGTTCAGGATATATTAAGAGTGTATCTGGAAAGTTTGAACGTTCGTCATTTTTAAATGCAATAGTTGCATCATGTAACACTAGTTTCCAGGACCACCGAGAGAAATTTTTGGGCCCAGTGACAAATTTGTGGCCAGGGCTCCACTTATAAAAGTACATCGTTTAGGTTTAATAAAAAAATCATATAAAACATTAAATATTTATTTAATAAAATTTGTACAATAAATTCAAAATTTGATATTATTACATATCATATAAAATACAAACATTAAATGAAAAGAGAATTTTTAAATTTTTTTGGCCTCATCTCAGATCAAGCCAAAAATTTTAAAACCTTCGTCTATCAAAATACTATTATATTATATAAAACAGTTTATTTTGGCACAAATGCTTTGGATGGTAGACAGTGAGTTCTTGTGGCGCCTGTGATCTATCCGACAGGTTGTGTGAAACGTCGGGGCTTTTTCGACAGTTGGGCCCTTTTCAATGCCGGGGCCCGTGACAAAAGTCTCGGATGTCACTCCCTCTTGGCAGCCCTGCTAGTTTCAAGTTATATACCATGAAAAGTATCAGATTTTACGAAAATATATTAGATCAAAAATTAATATAGGGATTCGATCTCAAAACTCATTCTCTTCAAAGGTTAATTTAACAACTTTGGTTAGTTGGAAGGTCATATAAAATTAATGCCTTATGGGAAAAAGAAAGATTTTTTTATATGAAATAAATAGTCTGAATGGTTGATTATTTATATTTTAATTTCCTTCATACATATTCCTCAACTTATGTTCAAAATTATAATAATTTATAAATGGTAGCGGTTTTTTTATAAGTTTAAAACGGAAGTTTTGTATCGAAAAACATTCAGTTTTGTTGAATTTCAATACAATTTAATGATTTTTATATATTTTATGAAAAATTGTAATTTTTTTCTGAATCTCTTTTACATAATCTTACAATAATAATAAAATGTGATGCAGATGCGAGTTTAAGACTAATGTTATAGAGAGATAGATCAACTTAGTTGATCTAAGTTTCATTTTTTGAGAAGTTGGCTAAAAAATTAATACAGATCGTAATAAAATTTTCACAAAAATTAGCAACACACTTATTCATATCATAAAGAATACTTCTGATCTAAACAGCACAGTTTTTAATTAAGAAACTATAAAACTTATTTTGTAATTTTAAAAATTTCTAATAATTTATGGTTTTAATTAAAACTTAATAAATACTGTATTCAAACTATTCAATATATTATTATTTCAAAAAGCTGTCACGAATATTCGTAATAATTCCAATAAAGAATTTACATTTGAGAATAAGAGTACAGGTATCCCTCCTATTACACGGGTTTTCTACAACTTCCTACAACAGTTTCCAACAAATCGTGTTTCGCTCTAACACGATTTGAAAATTGGGAAACCCTCATATAATACGGCACTTCTACAACACGGTTCTTACTTAACACATTTAGAAAATTACGTTTACTCTCCTACAACATCTTTTAAAAATTAAGAAAATTATAATAAAAGATATTAATTATGTGATAGAAATGTTAAATAATTTTTATTCATCATTAATTAGTGACAAAATAAATGAGCTTTTAAATACTGAACTATTGCCTTAGACACAATCCCAATTTATATAATTTGCTGTTAGCAGCATGGCAGACAGAGGATTCCAATATTATGGCGAACAATGGAGTTCCTGTTACAAACTCAGTGGTACTGCATTTCATATTTGAAAAACTCGTAAACCTGGGAACTCATTCAGTGATAACATATAAACTGAGAATAATTTCTTGATATATATACAGAGGTAACAGTTTGATTAAATCTTAATAAAGTTAAATTAAATTAATATTAATATTTGCTGGTTTAACAATGAATTTAATTATTTAGTCATAAATTATAAAAACATTTATTAAAATTTTTCATAAACAAATTAAATTTTGATTACTTCTGCTATTATATATATATATATTCAATAAAAACAAATAAAAGTAATACAGATTGGATATTATAAAAATTGTTGTTTTATATGTAATAATTAAAATATAGATTATGGATTAAACAGAAAAAGATATGGGTTTTAAAAATTACAACCATTTTAATCTCCATTTCTTACTTGATAGTTGTAACAAAATTTTAATGCTAAGTAAAGTTATTTTTTATTATAACTTTACCTAATTGTAATAAAAAAGCAGTAAAAATATCCATCTATATTGAATTTAATATAGATCAATATTAAAAAAAAATACTTATTTTTAAAAGTACTACAAAAATTGGATAACAATTATAAAAATTCACTTATATATATTTCTGATGAACAATTGAGTTTTTAATGTGAAATCATTCTTTTATAACTGAAAAATTAATATTTTGAAAATACAGGTATCCCTCCTATAACATGGTTTTGTTCTAACACAATTTGAAAATTGTGGAAACCTATATAATACGGTACTTCAATATGGTTTTTACTTAACACATTTAGAAAATTATATTTACTCTCCTACAACACAAAACATTTTCATTTTTTGTAAATCCATACTAGGGACACACAATGCACACATAAAATGCAATCATTGGGAAAATACTTTGCTAAAATTAGTCATAAATGCAATTTCGTTAATTTACCATGAAAGGAATGAATGCAGTCTATTTTCGATTTCAATTTGAAATTGATTTAGCAACAATTAAGTATTTTGTGTTCCAAACGTTCAGTTCTTCGATAAAAAATAAGTTTTTACTTTTCAATAGAGGAATGTAAAAGACAAGAAAAACTTTCTTATTCACAAGTTTTTTTTTGGGTATATGTTAAGGAACGACTGATTTCTAGCAAGTTGTAATGGGCTAGATTACAGATTTTGTAAAGAGAGTAGAAGATAACAAAGTGTAAATATAGAAAAAAGTTCAAAGGTTCAGGGTGAGGTTGATATCATTAAAGAAAAAAAAAATGTTCTCATTTCAACAAAACAGTGGTAAGAAAGATATAATTATTAAATGAATGTTATATAGGCTGTATATTTTTGTTTTATATATATTGTTTTTTTAGAGTCTTACATATATTATTTTTTCTTTCTTTATGTTTTGTGTTAATATCCTTAATAAAAATTAAGCATCTTATGTGGAATTAAAGAAAATTATTTATTTTTAATTGATTTTGGAATGTAACTCTCCTTTTTGTACTAGCTCCAGATCTCATATAACACGGTTTCAAACAACATGGTATTTTTCAGGAACCTATCTACCATGTTATAGGAGGGATATCTGTATGCTGCTAATTTATAATAATTCAGCCAAACTATACAGTTATAAAAAGATATTAAAAAATCAAATCACTAGCATAAGACTAAATTATTAATATCTGAATTTTAGATCATAAAACAAACTACTTTTCTATAGTATGATTATAAAATAAAAATTTATATTTTAGGCATTAATATTTTATAAATTATTTATATTCCATGAAAATCTGAAATAAAAGAAGAAAAACTATTTATTGATTAGACCAAATAATAAAGTCAATTAATTGTTGATTGACTTTATTATTTGGTTGAATACCAAAGAAAGAAAAATAATCAATATCTACAGACAGTCTTTCAATTCAGTGTTAAAAGATTATCACCACATCACATCATCTCATATACATCAAAATTTTTAAAATTAATTCTATATTCTTAACTCCATTTATTATGTCATATCAATTTCAATTTCATTGATTTTCAAAAGAACTAGCTATTTTCTAAAGTAACAAAGATTTCCTATGCTTATAATTAATAGCAAGAAAGAATCTGCTTTGAGTTTGAGATAATATAAAATTCCAATATAATTAGTATTAAAACTGAACTAAAATGAAATTTTAAACCTCATTAATAATTCAGATGGCAATATTTAAATATAAACTTAAAAATAAAATCTTTAATTTGTAAAGCTATGCAGTCACTTTCAATTAAAAAAATCTTTAATCAAATAAGCATAGTATGATATTATTTAGTTATTCTCAGTTCTAAAAAATAAAAATCAATAATTACTTAGAGTAATGAAATTTATAATAAATTTTTATTTTGTTGTTTATGTATTTTAATATTTATTTTTCTCATTTTTAAATAAGTTATAAGACGAATAATATTTTTATATAATCATATCATGAATGCACATACACCATATATAAATATACAGATAGTTCTTAACTTTAAGAGTTAATTCATTTCTGGAGTGAGTTCATAAAGACTCAAGCCAAGAATCAATTTCCCATAAAAGGCATTTTTATGGGTTTTTATAGAAAATGTTGGAAATGGGTTCCATTTTAAATAATGAAATCCGATCATAATAAAATTAAGATCAACAAAATCAATATTTTATGATTAAATAATGATTTATTTATCTAAAGAAATGAAAATATAGTAAAATTTACTTATTTGTTTTTTAAAAATATATTAAGATCTATATCTAGATTAATAATAATTAATCTAGATATTTATTTGGATTTTCCATAAATACTGTTATTCACCAATTCTTGATGAGAGAGATTTTGATTTAATTCTTTTCAATAGATTTGTCAATTTGTCATTATCCACTACTTTTTCATAAAAAGATCTCTATTTTGAAAGTATTTTTTCATTTTAAATTATCTTTCTTCACTTAATTTTATTGTGAGATACTTCTATTATTATTATTAAAATAATGTATTAATCCAAAATTAAAGATTGATTATATTTAGTATTATACAATATACACACAAAATGCAATCATGGAGAAATACTTTGCTAAAATTAGTCATAGATGCAATTTCGCTAGTTCGCCATGAGGAGTGGCAGAGCTGACGGTCAGCAGACCCCACGATGCAGGGGGCCCCAACTCACCTTGAAGAAAAACCTCTAAAACCCAAATAATCAATCCCAATAACATTGATTTTAACGCAGAACAGTTAAACCTATTTAACGTAGGGCGTCGGCGTTCGTTAGCTGGAACTCTAAAACTTAGCGCTAATTTACAATTTATGTATTGTTTTCACATACATTTTTATGATTCCGGATGCAGCGATTGTTTGATTAAAGCGCTACAGTATGCCTAATGCAGTGCTCTCGAAAGTGGCAAGCTACCACAAACTAAGCTGTATATAGTGGTGCCTCGCAATTCAACATTTGAGTTTCGCAGGTTGGCGCATAAGCGTGAATGGAATTGTGTGATGTCACTTGTATTTATCAGTTCTTTTTGGGCTAGTTTGGTGATTTGTCAGTGTTGTTTGTGTTAATTTTCAATTCTACATTTTTCAGAAAGTAAATGTGTTGTTTCTGTTAATTTTCAATTCTACATCTTTCAGAAAGTAAATGTATTGTTTGTGTTAATTTTCAATTCTACATTTTTCAGAAAGTAAAAAGTTGTTTGTATTAATTTTCAATTCTACATTTTTCAGAAAGTAAAAATTAATTATTATTATTTTTTAAGTGAAATGTAAGGATGGGTTCAAAGAGAACTGATCAGAGGAATAATTCAAACACTTTATTGAACAAAGAGATGAAGAAAAAAATTGTAGATAGTGCAGAAAGGTAGAACAATTAAAATGTAACTCGAGTATGGCGTTCCTACGACAACTGTGGCAACGTAGAGTGTGCTAGGGTGTCTGCTGGAAGACTTCATTCCAACATCCAAAGGCTAATAAATTGTGTGTTGTGTATAAAATAGTGTATTTTGTAATTTAATGTGTTATACAATAGTAAAACACATATAATAAAGTAAATATTATATTGTATCTCTCTCACCTCAGCCTTAGGGGTGTGGAATGGGGATTGATAACGAAATAATCTATTTTACATAGTCTTTTATGGGAAATATTGTCCTGAAATTCGAGTTTCTCAATTCGACATTACTTCAGCGACGGATTAGTGTCGAATTGCGAGGTACCACTGTATCAGATTTTAATTTTATATTAAAATCTGATTTGAATATAATTAACATACGTATAATGGCATTTTTTATATCTACTGTATATCTTTCTGTAAATCAAGAAAATCAACTTCTCACGCAGTTGATTTTCTTCTTGTAAAAAACAAGAAAATCAACTCCGAGTAGGTATGGTAGATTTTGGTACACCAGTTATATCAATTATATATAGGATTATGTTTAATTACTAGTTAGCCCCTGGTCACTATGTGCCCAAATACACCAAAACGAAACATTTGTTTCTTATCTGTCAGATTTGAGATTTAATATCCCTTATATATAATGTTTTTTCCCTCCAGATCATTCTTTGAAATTTTCTTTATATGAAATTGGCAACTAACAAACTACCGATTTATTGATTCAGTTATTTAGGTAATAATTATAAATTTTATCTTAAAATAAAAAATTATAATTTCTGAAATGAATAAAAATATTACATAAATTCCGAAATAAATATCATTTAAATCAGGGTCTATATATCTTATGGTCAGCCAACTAATGAGTTAAAAGTCCAATATGCGAATTGGCGGCCAGGCGGCGTTTAACTTCCGCTTTCGATTCGCTATTTTGGTTTCGATTTGGCGGTTGGTTTGATGATGGTATGAGATGCAATTCCTGGTAAGTTATTAATTTAGATGATGAACAACAATGTAAAATATGAAAATAAATATTTCTTAACCAGTTAGTATTGTGGTTATTTATCGTGAGGCTGGCTAATGGCCAGAATCTCACAAAGCAGGAACCAATTGCCATATTTTACATATAGTTAATACTTCGAATAGTGCGAGAAATTCGAGGAACCAATTATTCGCACTAATCGAGGCCTACCTGTATTCACTTTTCATCTTGTTCTTGATAACTTTGTGACATATATCATGAGATTCCAGGATTCCTAAACAGGTAGGTCTTCTCAGCTTTCAGTGTTTGAATTATCTTGCCTTCTTTTGAGTTGGAGTCCATCTGTCTTTGTGAGTTTTCCTTTTTTTGGTGTTGATACTGTTCCTTCACTTCCTTCCTAATTCTGTAAACAGTCCTTATCAACACACTAGTTAATTCTTCCATCCAATTTGCAATATAAATTTTAGCTTTATCAGGATTCAGTTCTACCAATCTGCCATAAACATTAAGTATAATCTGCTTTGCTGACTATGAAGAATCTTTCCTTTCATATTATTCTTCATGAAAGAACAAAACTCCATCTTACTTTCAGAATAATCTTGAATACGAATATTCTTGATTACAAAATTTTTTATTTTTTTAATTTCATCTTTTTTCTACTCAGATTTGTTATTATATCGAGGATAAAAATACAAATTACAATTGCAGTGAGATTTTGAAACTTTATACAAAAATATTTTGATCGATATTTCTTCTTGCAGTCGAACTATAGCCGCTTCACTCTTGACATCACTGCCTTCTCAAAGTAGAATGACAATAATAGAGATTACATTGTTTATATGTCGAAGATAATGAATTACTAAAAATATTTTGACAATATTAATTCTTTTTACTTATATTTAAATTTACCATATTTATTATAAAATATATTTATAGCAATTTAAACTATATTTTATTTTTTAGCATATGAAGTATTGTCTGATGCAGAGAAAAGAAAAAAATATGATCAGTTTGGAGAGGCTGCATTTGAAAATGGTGGAAGTGGTGGTTCACATAGTTTTAACTTTAATTTTGATGATTTCTTTCATCATTTTGATGATGCCTTTGCCTTTCATTCTGGCCATCGTAAAGGACATGAAGGCCATCATCATCATGGTCATGGTTTCAGAATGCCCTTTGGAAGCAATGGAGGATTTTTCAATTTTGATGACCTTTTTGATGATATGAATTCAGGAGGTGATATGTTTGAAGAATTTGGAGGCTTTGAGCCTTTTGGAAGTGGCAACTCATTTTTTGGTAGTCATTTTAGCAATGACATACATAAAGCACAGTACCATTCATATCAACAAAGATCTAGTAAGTTTTTATTTTTAGACAATAATTCTGTTCTTTTGGTTAAAGCACTTTGTGTAAAGCATATGTTGTTAGAATTTAAACTTTAAAGAATACAATTTAAAAATTAGACTGACATGAATGCATATGCTGTGAGATAACATGAAAATAAGATGTTATGTTTTTATTTTATATATTTAAATATATAGAAAATATTTGATCTTTTTTCCCTATTTATTATTATCTTTTTTTAATTCATAATAATTTATCATTTGTGTTTTCTAAAAATTATATTATAGATGGTAATTTTAAAAAACAAAATATAATAGAAGCCACTTATTGTAATCTCTGATATTATTATCAAGCGTTTTAATGTTATCAAAATTTGTAGTTCTAAATTATCCGTATTAAAATGCATTATAAAAACTCGACTTATAGTAATCAGAATTTGGCTTATCATCAGAATTGATAGACTGCTATAAAATATTGGTTAAATCTATTAAAATAAACAATATTATTTGTTAATTGTTCATTTATTTGTTTCATTTTCACTACAAATTAGACAAAAAATGAGAAAATTCAAAGATAAACACTCGTCTTCTGTTTTTAAAATAATGCAGATTTGACTTAACTGGAAAAATTGATTTGTGTATATTTTTAATTTATAAATTTTAGATCAGTGTATGTTTTTAATTTAATGAATTCATTCAGACAAATATGACTGCTTTTCAAAATTTTGTGGCACCTTTAGGTGGTTCACACCATGCATGCACCACACGTCTTGCCCCTATGAATGGGATAGCCTTGCATGTTGCCAGATCTGGTGATTTGTAATGTTTTTGATGATAAAATATTATATAAAATTAAAGAAATTTATGATTATATAAAATTCCAAAATTAATGAAATTTTCATAATTATTGTTTTGTGATGATTGAAAAATGGCATTATGAAGAAGGCAAAATAGAAATTTGACAGATATGATAAGAGATAGAAACTTTGTTAAATTATGCAAGAAATAACTGAATGCAAACAAGGATCAGTTGATTCAGTATAGGAAGTCCCTGACTTATTATGATCAGAGTTGCAATGATCTGTACTTACCACAATGAATATTTATTAAAAAAAATCCATATTTATGACAACTGCCATTAATGTTTTTTTTTTTTGTGATGATGGCTAACAGTTGACCAGATATCCAAGTAGTCACAAGGATAGAAGCATGCTGTGTTACCATTATGGAAGTATTTAATTCTGGGTCTCTAACCATTAGTTTTTTTAAGGTGTCAAAATTCAATCTATTCAACCCCCATCCTTTGAGCTTTTTCCCACTGTTACTAAGAATATGAGTGGTGGTAGAGAGTATTGGGATGCCAGCTGCTTAGTCTCCAATAAGAAGGAAAGCAATGTGTAATACTAAAGGTAAAAGATGATTGTGCTGGTCTTCACTGCTTTTTTTTTTATGAAAATTAGGTGATTTTGTTTCAATTCAAAAATATTTCCTGAAATGTCTGCAATAAAATCACATATAAGAAGTTAATTCATTTATCCAAATTATATTCATTAGAAAATTTTTTGATGGATCCAACCTGAGTGTCAATCTGTCTATCGTAAACTCCTGTTGACTCTACCACAGATTAGGCAGATCAGGTTGGGCTGAAATGGATTTCATTAGTTAGTAATGAGTCAATGATCTCACTAAAAAATAATTTATTTTTCTAGTAACTTTAGTAATTTAATTCAAACTAGATGAACAAATTGGTTGTTAAGGTGGAAAGCTTGGAATGAAATTAAGTACGAAAAAGGACATGGTAAGAAGGGTAGATCAGATTTGGAAAGTGCTGACAATTTGAAATCAATAATGATACCAATTTTTGCAAATATGCATTTACTTTTACTTATTTAATACTGTGACTATTTTTTTAGGGTGTCGTATTTTTGTGAAAAAATTTATAACTATTGGTATAAAAGGTTCTGTGAACTTTGATATTTTTGTTTAACTTTGGATAATGGATTTAAATTTTGTCTGTCCCAATGTGGTCTGATTAAGCAAAATGCACTGTGTGTGCCCATCGAGGATAAGAATGAAATGCATTTGCCTAAACATGATTTTTTTTAAAGTTAAACTCAGAAAAGATTTCATATCAAGTGATTACCAGCAATGTTTTATGAAATAGAAATATAATAACTAGTTTTATAAGTAGTGTGTATATAATATATATATACAGGGTGCCCACGTTTCTGTGGACCAGGCATTTTTCTCGAAAACTATCGGTTATACGTGAAAACTGTAAAACACGTGTCCTGTTACATTTTCCTTCCAAATAAAAATCCATCCTTAATATTTTTTTCTGCGCATCCTCTCGCGCAGCGCGTGCTTCAACTTTATTTTCTCCAATGGAAGTGTATTACTTTTCTAACGGAATCTGATTCCTCCAATTTTTTATGCAATTTTCGTGGTAGAATTATTTTCCTACAATCGATATTTTAGGAGATATTTAGGAATAAAGGAACTATTGAGAAAGGCAAAATCTGATCTATGATATTGTCAGTTCTAATGTTTTTGTATCAAGTAACTAATAAAGTTCTGTCGGATTTTTCACTACAACGAGAAACATGGTAATATGAAGAAAGATATACAGAATATCTTGTATACAGTAGAGCGGTTTTGAACAACGCGTGTTTTGATTTTACGCGGTTTTTATTATTACACATATCAACATTGGCAATCATGATCGGCGATCCCCAAGCGCCGTAGGTGATAGTCGTTACGATCGATATTATAGGAGATATTTAGGAATAAAGAACTATTTAGAAAGGCATAATTTGATGCCATGGTTTCTATGGATCAAGCAATTTTCTTGAATTATGTCTACATATTTTTTTCCAGCAATGCCAAAAACTTAATAAGATTTATACTATTATTCCCTACTTCCTAACAATGTTTCAAAGTATAAGATAATTGGAGAATCCATTTAAAATTCTTTTTCATATTAGCATAATTCGTTATACTAAACCAAGGATTTGTCTATTGGGTTTCTTTTGCCAGCCACTTAGAATAAGCAAATTATTTACGATATGTAATACCATATCATAGATTGTTTTTTAAAAATTGTTTATTGACAATGATTTAAACTTGAGATATTGAATTATAGTTACGTATACGATACTATCGGAAATTTCTAATAACAATCGTAGATCTGAACTCTAAATTATTCCTATACAAATTATTATAACTAATTGTTGAAATTTTTCACATTACTGATGATAAATAAGTTTTTTGTGCATCTTCGGGATAAAAAAGTAATGCTTCTAAAATACGTATATCCTGCAGTATCTTTAAAAAAACATTGCTGATGATAAATAAGTTTTTTGTGCATCTTCGGGATAAAAAAGTAATGCTTCTAAAATACTTCGATACTGATAATTTACTTGACTTATTACTGGTTTATCGTTTAATAAAACACTACATTGAGAAAATAAACTATGTAGAAAATAATTTACAGGTGTTACATGCATATCCTCTTTTAATTCTTCTCCATTTTTAGTTACAATCTTTACTTTAACGTGTAAATATATAGAATTTAAATCAATATAATTTTCACCGGATATAAAAAATTCTATAGGGGCTTTAGAATCTGTAATCGTTGATACAGGAAAAATTATAATATCTGTACTCGATTCTTCAGCTAATTGAATCGGTGCTGATTTAAATAAATCTAATTCATTGTTAGTACAAGGACAATGTTCCATAATTAACCGAATTGATTTCTTTCTCTTCTTTTGAGATTTTTGTCTTGATTTTTTTTCTTTTTATGCCTTTTCCGGACTGAATTTTTTTAATTACGTCATCTTTGGTATTACTTAACTGAGACATCGCAGATTTTTTAAAAGTTTCTCCGGATAATACATCCGTACCTACATTTTTTTTACTAAATTTAATGCTTTTTTTCCTAAATATTTCCCAGCTTCTTTTAAAATTGGAATGCTTTCACGAAATAAATCGAAAAAAACCATAACCTCGTTGAAGAAGAAAAAGATCCTCTTTGATATTTTGCTTGATTATAATAATATCTTATACAATCTTCGGTATTAAGCTTCATTCTGTTGTTTAAAAGATAAAACTGCTCTTGTTTTACCTCTACTGAATATAATTTCTTCGCCTGTGGTACTTCTTATTTTCGAATTCAATAGTATTAATATAATTTTTATTTGCAGGAAAATATAATGGAGTTGAATATACTCGTTGTATTTGTTCTCCTTTCACCCCTGTAACTGGAATAATTCTTAAACACTGTCCCGATATATCCCCAATTCGATGATTTAATTTAGTAATAAATTTTGATTGAGAATTATCAGGAAATAAATCCATACTAGCATTACTTATTAAAGTAACAAAAAAATTCTTTATTCATTTTCAATCTTTTGTAATTCTTCTGAATAAAATCGTCCTTTCGATATTTCGTTATTACTATCCTTTAATAAATAAGAATGTGGATTAGTAGCAAAGTGTTTATAAACAATAAATATTTCATTACTCCAAGCCGGATGAAAACCACGTGTAAATGTCTTTCTTAATTTTGATATACGAACTAAATCTCCAATTTTAAATTTAAATTTATAATTCATTTGTTTTTTATATAATTTCTCAAAAATCTGTGAATGATGAGAATAATTAACTTTTGCCGGTATCATTCCTATACTTCTATGATAACTATTATTATAACTTTTTACAATTTTATTTAATTTAT
>AYEL01067425.1:0-16977 GCA_000484575.1 Olivierus martensii
TTGGATAAATTTGAAGCAAATACATATTTATATATGACTAGTTCAAAATAAACATTTAATGATATAATTAATAAAATATTTCATAAGAAATGATTTTTAAAATGAAATTTTGGTAGAAACTGAAATTAGCATTTATATTTTTACAAATCAAATCCAATTGTTTTATGTTTTGGTGAAAACAATAAAAATACAAAGTGAGAGATAGTTATATCTTTATTTAAAATGAATAGAACATAATACATAAATATGTAACTATTGAAATCTGTTATACATTCAGCCCTCGATTTACACGATAGATACATTCCTAGAAAAATCGTGCAAATCGAAACCGTGTAAAACGAGAAGCAGAATTCAATTAAACTGTAAACCGTGTAAATCGATCTAAAGAAGATAATGAATTAAACTGTAAACCATGTAAATCGATCTAAAGAAGATAATGAAAAGATTCAATTAAACTGTAAACCATGTAAATCGATCTAAAGAAGATAATGAAAAGTCGAGGATATGTTAACCGTGTAAATCGATCTAAAGATATGAAAAGTTGAGGATATGTTCTTTTGCATAAAATGAGATAAGGATTAAAGGAAAAAAAGGGGATTGGTTCATTCTATAGAAGATAATGAAAAGTCGAGGATATGTTCTTTATAACCGTGTAAAATGAAATAAGGATTAAACGAAAAAAAGGGAGTGTTTATTAATTTTTAGAGACAATTTAATGCTTATACTTCTTCAATTTATTTTTGAAAATGAAAACATAAACATTAATTAACATCGAAGGTAAAAAACGAATTACCAATATTCCGTACAAATAAAAACAATAAAAGCATTAAAACATAAATATCACTTTATTTTTGAAAATGAAAACATAAACATTAATTAACATCGAATACGGCACAAAAAAAATTAACAATATTCCGTACAAATAAAAATAAAAGCATTCAAATAATTAACAATATTCTGTACAAATAAAAACAATAAAAGCATTCAAACATCAAAAAAAACTTAACAATATTCCATACAAATAAAAACAATAAAAGCATTCAAACATAAATTAGGAGAGCTTACACTTGCAGCGAGCTGCAGGTGTAAGTTTCAAAAAATCAAAAAAGTCTAGTCAAATCAAAAAATTTGACTAGACTTTTTTAGTCAGAATTTCATTCTCTGCAAGTCTGTAAATTTTGACACAACCTTTTTGAATCACTCTGTATATTATGGTTTGTAATAGTTGTTAAGCTATATCAAATAGTCTATAGTAGTGATTGCAAATCTACCAACTTTTTCTATCAATATTACCGGTAATTCGGTAAAATTTTCAAACAAAACCGGTTTACCGGGAATTCTTTAAACCGTGAATATAAAATAAAATTCATAATAATATGACATTTTATTTGATTCTTATATACTGTGACAAAAGTGTATGAAAAGAAATTGTATTCTGAACATAAACATATTACATTCTGAACATAAAATTCAATAATTTTATAACAAATTATAAGTAATACTTTTACACAAATAATTTTTCACAATGAAAGTTGTTATAAAATCTATAATTAAATATGTGATCTATATGTGAACTCGTTTTAAAAACTAAGCACATAAGAAACATAACTCATCAATACTTTTGTCTTCTGTGTTCTAATTTTTGTACAAAATGATCCCATCGTAGAAAAAGCTCTTTCAAATTCCACACTTGATTGATTTAATAATTATTAAAGAATGGTACACTATTTGAATATATTTCCCCCTTTTATTTCCTGTTGAAAATACTCCAGTTCTTTTTTAAAGATTTTATTAACATTTTTTATTTTTGTGCCAGAGGCAGATTATCATGTTATATTTCTGTTTTTCTTTTGATCAATAAGTTAAGTTTCTCTTTCATGGATTCCCTCTGGCGGCATTCACAGGCATATTGGACTTTTGTGACGCTTTTGTAATGGGAGTTGACCGACCGTAAGATATATAGACCCTGATTTAAATGCAACATTTATGTAGCCTCGACATGCCGAATGCAAACTGAATTCTCAAACCGGGGAACAACCAACATTTTTCGATCGAAACAGACAGAAATTGAAGTCAAATAACAAAAAAGAGTATACAAACATAAATAGGAAGTAAACTATTTTAATTTAAAGCAAAATTTATAATGAGATTGGGATTTACTTTTCTAAAAGACGCGATTAAAGATTCGAAGCGAGAGAAAATAGTAACGGCGACATTTCTGGCGCGGGAGTTCGCACATGCGCAGAAACATGGACTCCACACGCTTATTCCTTTATTACATATGATATTCAAATATGTAACCGAATGAAAATAATTTAAAAAACAAAATAAAACATAAGAGGAAAAAATAATAGAACTAGGTCCGACTCTGTTGGAAGGGCGCCGACATCATGCCTATTCACGGATGCTATCCCACTACTGTACGACGTGGGAGCTTTTGCCTGCTGCGTTTCCGCCCTGGGCCGGTTCGCTCCTCCTTAGGCAACCTGGTGACCCTGGGTTCCCCCTTCGGCCACCATATCGACGTCGTCCTTAGTGCGGACATCCGATCGACATAACACACGATGTAGGTGTACTCCCTTCCTCAAATCGTCCACTAGTCCCGGCCTCCAAGTAGCTAGATTACAGGAGCACGCCACGACTCCCAGCCGACAACTTTCTTTTCGGAACTTCTATTTATATTTCAACTGATTGTTTCTTCATTCCAGCTCTTACTTTACACGTCGAAAATATTTAATTAAATATGCTGATAGTCAAAACCGCCATTAATTATTCATTAATTACATTTTATATTTTATTACCACCATATTTTATTTTTATTTCTTAAATACAGATGGCGCTTTAGTACTTAAAATCGATCCATATCGTTACCGATCTTTTCATTCATTTTTAAATTTCCTCAAATAAGACCTGTCAACTTATTCAATTTCACGCATTTATTAATAATAGAATACCATTTATAGTAGATTTTAAGTTTTTTTAAATCCATCGTAACACCTTGCTTATATACATTTATTGCATATTTTCAAAAAAATATTTTTCAAAGTTTTAACTACAGTATTTTAAAAAATTAATCTTCTGAAATTGCACATTTAACAACTGATTCTAAAAATTTTAATTTTTCTCAAAATAAAAAATCGCATTTATTTTCAAGTAACACAAAAGAGACTAACAAGTAAGCCAAGTACTGTCTAACTGACTTGTTACAACAGTCGTTACTACTAAAATCCAATTCGCTCTGGCTTTCGTTCTAAGTTAATGTAGCTATTATCAGTCTGATAGTTTGATCCCAGAAAAGTATTCACTAGGACACAACTGCCAAATTTCAAGCTTCAAATCCAATTAATAAAAGAACTAGAGCAGTTTAAAAAATTGAAAAATCGGCAAAAAAAAATGTCGTTTATTTTCTCCTCTTCCTACGCAGATCGTATCATTCAACTGATATCAATGAAGTTTAGAATATCGGTATTTGTTAGATTAATTGAGGTCCAATGATAATTTTATACGATGACTCAAAATAAAGGAGTAAAATATAGTATAGTATCTCTATAGAAAACATTACCTTCAGGTAATCATGTTACCAAATAAAAAAATACAATATTTGATATAATTTAATATATTTTTATATTTACTTATACGTTTATTACTTGATTCAAGATTAAAACAATATTAGTTAAACTTTTTTAAAGTATCACTAAATTTCGAATAATCCCGGATCTTTCAGAATATCATCAAAGTTTGAGTATATATCAGTAATGAATGGAATATTTGGAAGAGATCGAATAACGTAACAATAAAGGATGTTTTGAGGTGTGCTTATATTATTTGGAATAATATAAATTTTGGTTATTACTATGTTAGAACTCAACTTCGAATTAAATACTCTCCTATAACTCTGGTGTTGTGTGAACCCTCTATAACCGACTGTGTTGTGTTATGTGAGGGTTACCGAAATTTTCAAATCGTGTTAGAGCGAAATCGTATTGTAAGAAACCTTGTTATAGGAGGGACACCTGTATTAACTGCAGTTGAATTATTCAACATAATTAAAAATATAAATTTTAATAAAAATTATATATTTTGAATTGTGTTTTATTCCGAATTAACGAATTCAGTACTTTGAATTATCAGATATCGAATTAATAAATAAATGAATTTTACTGTTTTTCTAGTGTTAAATATAGCTACTAGTAGTTCGGCCGATGTTACCCGACAAATGATGAGCTCGTTCGAATTTACTAGTATATGCATCTAAAATATTCAATAATACTTTATTTATATTCATATAAAATAATGTTCTTTAAAAGGTTATTTATTTAAAACTGTTCACATGTACAGTTCGTTCCAAAAAGGTAGTCACCTAAGCGGAAGATGTTCGGCTTCCTTACAATACTTACAAACCAAAGAAATTAATTGGTTTAGGAGCGAATTCGAGTTTGCGGAGCTTTGGACGATTCCATTTATTTTTTCTGAGCAATCGAGTTTGCAGAGCTTTAGACAAAATGCAGCATTATATGATCGAAACTACATGAGTAATTAAGAGATAACCGTTGATTGACCAAACGATAAAAACTACAGTATAATATATATGTTACAGGACAAACCCGATTTCAGGAAATACTAGAATTTCCTAGTCAAAACGAGAACATCCTAACGCTTGTCGGACGTTCTAGTATTTCCTAGGCCAAACTCTAATGCCGAACATTTCTTATTCAGTCCGGAATTTCTAATTTTCCTAGTCAAAACCCGAAGTGGAAAAGAGTCAAAACAAAAGTCTTCATTTATTATGTATTCCCGCTCAGAGTTCGATATTTGACAGCAGAAATTTCTTTATCCTTGCAGATGTTCTCTAAAGAAATAAATCTCATTGAGGAAGGCTGCAATCTGCGCCAGTGGAAGACACAAGACTAAACCCGCTTTCAATGCACGAAGCATTGTGTATCTAAATTATGATTGTCCAAAAAGAATAACGTTTTGTGTAATTCTAAATGCCACAAAAGCCAACCTTGCATAAATAAGAGAGATTAATTGTGTTTTTATTTTTGTATTTACGGTAATGCCGTGAATTTAAAACTTGTTGATTAATTGATTAAAAACATTATTAAAATAAACATAATACATCTTTTTATTACTTGACAGGAATTGAAATGTTATTTCTTGTTATTTTCTATTGAGAAAACGAAATAAGACAAATCGAAACAGAGCTAACTCTCATTCATTATTACATGATTGAGTTTAAAGAACTGAAATTGCCAATTTCTTTTATTTTTATGGACAAATATTTTAATTTTCTTCTTCTTCTTCTTCAGTTTCTGATATGGAGGGTATTTTAATTTTATTAGCCGAAATTCAACATAAAACACGAAGTAAAAAATTTTTAAAGTTGAAAAACACAACTAGGTACCTCTTATTATTTTTGCAAGATAGGCTTTTGTGGCATTTAAAATTACACAAAATGTTATTCTTTTGCACAAACATTATTTAGATAGCAATGCTTCGTGCATTGAAAGCGGGTTTAGTCTTGTGTACTTCCATTGGCGTAGATTGCAGCCTTCCTCAATGAGATTTATTTCTTTAGAGAATATCTGCAAGGATAAAGAAATTTCTGCTGTCAAATATCGAAATCTGAACGGGAATACATAAGAAATGGAGACTGTTGCTTTGACTGTTTTCCACTTCGGATTTTGACTAGGAAAAACTAGAAATTCCGGACTGAATAAGAAATGTTCTGCATTTCGAGTTCGGCTTAGGAAATCCTAGAACGTCCGACAAGCGTTACGACGTTCTCGTTTTGATCAGGAAATTTTAGTATTTCATGAATTCGAGTTTGTCATATAACATATACAGTAGCGAAGTTCAATATTAAACCTCTTATTACCCTGGTAGCGAACCTGTGGCACGCGTGCCAAGAATGGTACGCAGAACAATTTTGCTGGCACGTGGCACGTATATATATGCTTAACGTTCTATATATATAGAACGTTAAGCCAAAATATTATATTTTCCAAATTTTTGCGGCGCAGAAAATTCGCGTCGTGATCGTATAACTCTGAGTCACTCTATTCTGCTAGCAGTTGTGGTCTTAGGTCGACTTAAGAAGAATTATTAGAATTAAAATCTTTAGCAACAACAACAAAAGAAATGGATATTTGTGAAGCAGTTATAAGTGCGCTATCCGAAAGAAACATAGATCCCTTCAATCAGTAACTACTGATGGTGCTCCCAATATGACCGGCAAAAAAGCCGGTTTTGCCAATTTGTTTACAAAACACATTGGAAATTCACTTTTGGGTTTTCACTGCATTATACATCAGCAAGTTTTATGCTCAAAGGCCAGTGGCGCCGAGAGAAATCCCGGACCCCGGTACGAATCAGGTTTTGGACCCATATATATATAATAAATTCTTATTGTTAGGGAACAGGGCCCTTCAATCTTCTACGGGCCCGGGGAATTTGTCCGTTCTTCCCCGGCCTCTCGGCGCCTATGTCAAAGGCTGGTTTCAAAACATTGGAAAATATGAGCACGGTAACAAAAGTAGTAAATTTTATATTTGCAAATGCGTTGAATAAAAAAAAATTCAACGTTCTGTCGAGTGAGATAAACTCGGTCTATAATGATTTATTTATGTATAATAATGTCCGATGGCTAAATCGAGGTAAGTGATCCAGTGATTTGTTGAATGCTTCGATGAAGTTAGATTTTTCTACATAACGAGAATAAAAACTGAAAAATGCCAAGAATTAATGAACGTCGAATGGACTTCAAAATTAATGTTTTCGGCAGACTTATTCCCACATTTGAATGAATTAAATGTTAAATTGCAAGGTGTCAATAAGACTATATTTGCATGTTTGATCTAATTCAGGCATTTGAAACAAAAATGCAAATATTTTACCGAGACATCACTACCAAAAGCTTCAAATATTTTCCAAATTTGAACTTTCATGAAAAACCGGATAGAAATAAACTGACTACAGAATTTTCAGAAGTTATTAACTCTATAATCAGTGAGTTTTCAACAAGATTCACCCAGTTTAAACAATTTGCAGAAACTACAAAATTTATCGTTTTCCCTGATACAATGGGTGCAGATAATCTGAATTTAGAAACATTTAATTGGCGGAATTTGAAATACAAATAACAGATTTTCAGTTGAGTTACATATGGAAGCAAAAATTTGTGGATTTACGAAACGATTCGGAAATAATTGAACGCGAGCGATTGTCTAATATATTTAACAAGCATGCAGAAGCTGCAATCGTTAAAACTTGGAATGCCATACCGAAAGCTTTCACTGTTTGGAAAAACTAGCAATGGATGTTTTGACAGTTTTTTCTTCTACATGTGGTTTGCGAGTCTTTGTTTTTAGAAATGAACTCCATAAAAAGTAGTTTCAGGAACACTTTATATCTGGTTCGTATTTGAAGATTCGTCAAAGTGTTTGTTATCAAATATTCAACATCAAAAATCTCATAAATAAATGATTGATATTATTTTTTATTTTGTTTGTTTCTATTTCAAACATGATTATCATATCTTCGTTATTACGACAATAGAAAATATAACTAAATTTTTGGCACGCCACCAAAAAAAAGTTCGCCATTCCTGTCCTATTACAATTTGCATGCAGTGTGAGTGCTGCGCTTGGTGGCGAATAACTTAAACTGCAAATACTATCGTTTAACTCAATGTTTTCCACAGTTTTCATCAAGAAAAATGAAATCTGCTTCGATTTTATCATTATAACAAAAATGAAAAATGCAGTATATCGCATAAAAATAGATGGTATCTTAATTTTCTTTATATTTATCAAATATTTCGAAACTTAAACTGAATTTTTTAAATAAAACTCTAATGTTTTATCTTTAGAAATATTCACTTTTTTTATTAAATTGTTTCATAGGAAGCTTAGTTAGGTTAGGTTAATTAGATTAGGCCGCCATATCCTCATGGGATATACTGTATCTGGCGGCGGCCACTTGTAGAGCCCATCACAGGCTGGCCAAGACCCGTGATGGGGTCAACCGGATGGTTGAAGGATGGGGTTCAACAGGCCGGGCCCGGACCCCTCCTGAAAAACTAGAGGTGTGGGACCCGGATTTGAACCGGGATCCTCCAGGGTGGTAAGCCAAAGCTTTACCACGCGGCCATCCGGCCGACCATAGGAAGCTTAGTCGTTTTTTACTTACATAACATACAATGGAGGCTAAATGTTCGTTAAAGGACAAAGATTATAATAGTCAAACTTTATCAAAACTTAGATTTAATAAAGTAACTCGTATAAACATTTGTAAAGGCCTATTTTTTCACATTAATTTTTTAAGATTTTTAATATTAATATCTTATATTCAATATTAGTACAGCAACCTGACAGGTATAACTGAATCATCAAGGTGCACAATTGAAATATTTTTTCTTCCATTATAAAATAATGCATAAATTTATTATAGTAACTTTATAATGAAATTAGAAACAAGCAATTGCAAAATTTCATATGTATCCAATTCACATATTAATATGGATAAATATAAAATATAATTTATCCATATTTGCCATTTAAAAATTGTTAAAAAAAATCTACTTATTTCATAAGATAAAAATGTTTATCCTTCATTTCTTTACGTATTGTTTTTGCATTGAAAGCCAATGATTGAACTTTAATTGACAAATGCTGATGTATTAGACGAATCCAGAAAAATTTTTACTATAGCAGTTGGAAAGCTTTTAGATGGCAGACTTTTACTGAATGCGAATTTACTGCATGCAGTATTTTTTATTTTATTTTGAGCGGAAAAATATGTAAAAAAAGTTGTATTGTGAAAAATGTATGATTAGAAAGATATATTCAGAAAATACTGTTTGAAGATTTTGTATACAGTAGATTCCGCTTAATTGGGACAAATCTCAAAGAATGGAAACCAAACTAATAAACTAATACATAATTTAAACGCTTAATTGGGACAGTAGTTAAAAAATAATTTTCAATTTTTGATATATTTTAGGGATTTTTCGAAATTATGGCAACACTACGTACACTAATACTTGTTGTGTACTTTCTTAAAAAATTCCTTATATAAAAATTATAACAACATTTTATTGTACCGGTATTTTTCAGGTTAAACCTTTCTACAAGACATTACAGACTAATACAAAGGAGCGGGTCGTTTATTATCGTCTTATTACCTATATATCGTCGACACACTGTCGCCGCACTAATATAAACATCCATTCTTTAGTAAAATTTTAAGTAAATATCATCGTTGATAAATAATGCATAACAATACTGTATTCGGCAACACTAGCGTGATGAGAATCAGTTATCTATCGTCGTGAGTCTGGCAAGTGTGCTCTACTTAAGAGTCTATCGTTACTGTACCTAGCGATATTCATTTACAGTGTCGAATTTATTTAAAATTTTTAAATCTTCCCAAGATGCCAAGAAATTATTTTATACATTCGAGTAAAATTGCTTTGCTGGATAAAATTAAAAGCCAGCCATTTAAAATAAAGCTATCGTAGACTCGCTGATATAACTGGTGTACCAAAATCAAAAGGCCGTTGTAGACCACTGGTATAACTGGTATACCAAAATTTATCATAGCGCTTCTCCTACACAGACTTACTGATACAACTGGTGTATCAAAATCAAAAGACTACACTTGACTCCTGTTGTACCAAAATCTACCATAGCGCGTTTTCTACAAGAAAATCAACTGCGTGAAGAGTGGACATTACAGAAAGAAGAAATTCCAGGAACATTCAAAAGAAAGCGTGATGAAAAAATCCAGAAGTCGAAGAAGCATTAGATCAATGGATTTCTATAGTTAGCGGGCGAGGCGTGTCCAGAAGTCGAAGAAGCATTAGATCAATGGATTTCTAGTTAGCGGGCGAGGCGTGAATATTAGCGGCCCAGTATTGAAGAAGTCAGAGGAGATCGGTAAAAAACTAATAATTAGGTACCTATTTTAATAAAGCATTAAAATAGGTATCTAATTATTATTTCTTTACCTACGAATTATATTTTTTATTTTAGAATTTATTATTACTTCGTTTAATTGGGACAGCAGCCGCTTAATTGGGCCAAAATGGCTTAGTCCCAACGTGTCCCAATTAAGCAGAATCCACTGTATATATACAGTTTATATATATATATATCGGTCACGTTTAGATCCCGAAAAGAATTGGTTAATTTTGAAACTGGTTTTTCAAAATTAGTTGTAATAAAAATATCATTTTATTACAACTAATATTGAAAAACCAGTTTCACAAAAATAAGTTGATGCAAATTGTATTAATATTTTTATTGCCTTTTTACTTCAACTTCGAATACTCATTGCCAATTGAGAGCCAAAATTTTTGATAAGACAATTTAATTTGAATTCGTAAAGTTTCGTCTGAAGAAATATCAATAAGATGTTCGTTTACTTTTATGGAAATATTCGAATTTAAGATATGAAATGAATATGGATCACGAATCCGGCCTAATTCTTCATTTGAAAACTTTTCGAAACGTCTTGAAAAGTTCTTGTGAAGTTTCAATAAGTGAATGCAAATCGTATTTGTAAATGCCCAAGTCCACATCATTGTTCTTGGTGAGATCGGAAAAGCATGTGAACATTTCTATGTTATTGTTATCCAGTTGAACTTTCCAAAGTATTATTATTATTATTATTTATTTATTTTTGAAAGCTTCTATTTTACTGGACAATGTTAAAGCATTTGTTTCCTGGCCTTGTAAACTCACATTAAACACAAAAGTGGTCAGACACACAGTAATGAGTTGAGTAATTTTCATGCATTTTTTTAAATTAATTTTTTTTAATTCTTTCAATTAAAACATTATTATCCAATATGAGAATTTCTGAAAATTGTTGGGCTGAAAATTGAGGTTATGCACCACTGCAGTAAAAGTTGGAAATTTAATTCCAAGATATCAGGGAAAAACAAGTTGCAAATATGTTATTACACCTATATGCACAGTGTTTCACACCACTACAGAAATAGTCTTTAAATCCAACAATGAATTATAGTGCTGTGTTTTTAATAACATAGTAGCAGTTATTGTAATTTTTGCCTAAACTAATTTCTAGTGTATATTAGGAATATTGCAAACAAACAATATCTAAACTTTTTAATTCTCTAATGGTTCTTATTTAATCAAGTAGACATCATAAATTAGAAAATCTATATGGTGTCTAGAGAGCATAAATTATAATTTACTATTAAAATGAGAAAGATTTAAGATTTATTACTTTGTTTATCAAAAATATGACATTTCATCTTTGGATATACTTTATTAAAAATATATTTTAAAAATGTTCTATCATATTTGTTTTATTTTCATTTAAAATAAAAAATACATGATAATAACATTGGAATTTTTTGTTATTGTTTACATTGTGCTGTAAACTCTTCACATACAATTAGATATTAATCTGATTTTCTAGAAATGTCAATAGAACTATTGGCTTCAACAATTCTATAGAGGTTCTGATTTATATTAATACATGAAACATTTAATAAAATCATGATTATTTAAAAATATGAAAAAAAAAAAAAAACAATATTTAATCACTGTATTACTTTTCCACATTTAATCATTATAGTTGCAAATTAAATTCCAAACAAACTGCTTTTACAGACTTGTGAAATGAGAATATATGAATGATTGAAAACAGAGAAGAGTTATGGAATGCTACAAGAATCATTAAAGATGAATCACACCAAATAAACTAAGGTCATCTTTTACTCCGGGTGACTTCTCGAAGACTCTTTTCTACTTCAAACTGACGCATATCAACTCTCTGAAGAAATGCTTGTCTCTCCAAATAACTAATAAATTTTTCAAACTTTCAATTAAAAACTTATTTGATTAATTAAATAAATTTTTAAATATTAAATAATAATGTACCCATCTTTTCCTTTATTGTGCAAGCGTATTTCATCATTAATATTTTCATCTTTTTTAAAAGTTTCCCAATCTAATCGAGATTTATCCTATATTAATATTTAAATGCTTTTATTAGGATAACAATATATAGAGAAAACTAAAAATAATATAGAATACAAGAGTTCCTCTATTTACAAACATAATGCATTTTATAAGTTTTGCTATTAATAATTCATAATTCAAAATTTATTCTTTATAGCAAACTCAGAGATACAAAGACACTTTACAAATTGTATTGTGTAATATAGGTTATTAATTAGACTTACCAGATGTTTCTTAAGTAAGAGATCCAAATATAAATATTTTACTATAATGCAAGCATTTTTATGTAATTTCTTATGATCTTTAAATATTATGGCAACACACTAAATAATTATATAATTTTGCAATATATTAGTTGTTATACCATTTGATAATATAATGCTGAAGATTTATGTAGAATTTTTGAATTTTTCTAATATTTCAAAATTAAATTATACATTTTTAAATACAAAGTTTGTAACTTGAATGTTTGTAACTAGAGGAACAATTGAATAAAAATATAAAAAGTTAATTAATTTTTCAGTGTTTGCATTTAAACTTTTTATTAAAAAAGACAAAAATGTTAATAATTCTTTAAGCAAAAGATCAAAAATCATAAGAAGTCTACAAAATTTTTAATAATGAATCATCATCAACTTTCAAAATTAATGAAGATATTAATTACTTGACTAATTTTACTATTCTCAATTATTCCATTAGACTAATTTTAATCTTGCATAAAAAATTATAAGTTAATATTCAATATATTGAAATAAATAAATTATCAAAAAATTGTTTAGCAGATAGAAAAGCAAACTAAAAAACTGATCATCCCATTTAAATCACCAGAAATTTTTAAGATCAATTAGAAAGTCTTCAAAAAAGTGATTATTCACAGAGAATATTAAAAAAATATATGCTTCATATTTTGTAAATCACCTTTGTACAAAACCCATTTTAATTTTTTCTGTGTCATTTCAATTATATAAATAAAATTTTTATATAAAAACATATTTCACAACATAATAATATTAAATTATAAAATTATCATAATTTTTTAAAAATGTTTTTAACAGAAATTTTATGAATAAAATCATATCATATTGTGAGAATCAACTAGATTTAGTTTTTTTGAAATTCTTTCCATAAAAATAATTGAAAACTTTTAATTTAAATTTCAGAAATATAAATATTTTCCATATTAAACCTAAAAGAAATTAAATATGAAAGATTAACATACCAGTGTTGTCATTTTAGGTTTCTTTCCCATAACTTTTCCAAGTAAATTTCCAATATTACTTGAACGCTTCATACTGAAAAATATATTCTAATGAAAACAGGAATTATGTATTACAGATGATGATAATTTAATTTTTAAAATCTATTCCTTATTAATTTTTATATATAGATCGGAAGAGCGTCGTGTAGGGAAAGAGTGTAGATCTCGGTGGTCGCCGTATCATTAAAAAAAAATTCTCAAAAACAGTTTGTCTAACTGTTTTCTGAGAATCCATAATTTGAATTCTTCAGTTAGTTTTTATAAATTCATTCTAAAGTTTCCACTTCTCTATCTTGTTTAGGGTCATTCTGGTCAAACTTCTCCAATAATTCTTGTTTCAGCTAAAGAAGTGGAAAGAAATGTCTTTATGTCTGTTTGTGTATGTGTTATTGCTAACACATAATAGGTACTCCTCACTTAACAACCTACCTGTTTAACAAGTACTTGAGTTTACATCCGAGTTTACAACTTTTTTAACAAAATATTCGGTTTTCACCCATATATGCTGCTTTTATAAAGATTTTTATTTATTCATTTATTAAGGCATAATGAGAGAATCTGAGAATCAGTATTGAATTAATTCTTACAAATTAACATAGTAATAAATTTTAGTTTTATTATAGATTCTCAAAAACAGTTTGTCTAACTGTTTTCTGAGAATCCATAATTTGAATTCTTCAGTTAGTTTTTATAAATTCATTCTAAAGTTTCCACTTCTCTATCTTGTTTAGGGTCATTCTGGTCAAACTTCTCCAATAATTCTTGTTTCAGCTAAAGAAGTGGAAAGAAATGTCTTTATGTCTGTTTGTGTATGTGTTATTGCTAACACATAATAGGTACTCCTCACTTAACAACCTACCTGTTTAACAAGTTTTACCTGTTTTACAACCTACCTGTTTTACATCCGAGTTTACAACTTTTTTAACAAAATATTCGGTTTTCACCCATATATGCTGCTTACAACACCTATTACATGCAATTCCCCATACTCGTAATTCAAAAATCTGATGAAGAAAAATACTTTGTGCCTAATTAAGATATAAATGTCTTTATAGCCATGAGAACTAAATCGAGTAACTTGCTCTAAATATATAAGAAAAAGTTACTCATTTACCAACCAATTCATTCTACGACCAAGAGAGAACAGAACTTGGTCATTAAGTGAAGAGTACCTGTATTATAATCTTAATAATATTTCATTTCAAAAACATTATTAAGATTATATTTAACAAATGAAATGAAACATGATTAACATCTCACTTCACCAAATAAAATATCCTTAGTTAAGTGTGGTGTTCTAAATAAGTGTAGCACACACTGAAAAGCTGTATATTTATCTTTTGTCTTTTTTTTGTTTTTTTTCTCTAAATAATGATAATAAACTGAACTATTTAATGTTTTCATAACTTGGAGTTTTTTCTAACTGAAAAATGTATTTAAAAATATTTTTATAAATAAAAGATATTAATACTAAATTCTATGCATTAATTTTATAACAGCAATTAATTAATATTTAATCTATATAATTATGAATGAACAATTAAATTTAATTTAACAAAATAATTTTTGTTTATGCAATCTACCTTAAAAAATTATCTTAGTATTTTATTACTTTTAAGAAATACTAATTTACTAAACTTTTAATATTAACAGTATATTTAATTAGTGATTTAAAATATCATAAAAGATTCAAATATAAGAGATTTTCAGTAAAGTTAGGAATCTTTAAATATATATATTATTCTTATATTTAAAGGTTATTTATTATAATTTCTGTTTTTAATTCCATATTTTAAATTATTTTAAATGATGATAATAAATTAAAATAAACTTGCCCTATTTGTGCACTTTTATTAGATTCTGGTTGTTCATCATTTTCAGTTTTATTTTCAAATTTTTTTGCTTCTTCAGAATCTATATCAACTTCTTTTGATACTCTTAAGAGAATATTAACAGCATATTATAAAATCATAATATTTTTATATATAATTTCAATTAATTACAGGTATCCCTTCTATAACATAGTTTCGTTCTAACATTATTTGAAAATTGTTGAAACCCTCATATAATACAGTACTTCTACAACACAGTTTTTATTTAACACATTTAAAAAATTACATTTACTCTCCTATAACACCAAACATTTTCATTGATTTTTGTAAATTCATACTAGGGGGACACAATACCCACACAAAATGTAATCATTGGGAAATACTTTGCTAAAATTTGTTATAAATGCAATTTTGGTAGTTTGCTGTGAGAGGGATGATATGCAGTCTATTTCGATTTGAAATGAGTTAATTGGTGACAATTGATTATTTTGTGTTCCAAATGTTCAGTTCTTGGATGAAAAATAAGTTTTATTCTTCAATAGAGGAACATGAAGGAGAAGAAAAATTTTTTTATTCATAAATTTTTTGGGTATATGTTAAGAAATGATTATTTTCTAGCAAGTTGTAGTTGGTTAGATTACAGATTTTATAAAGAGAGTAGACGGTACACAAACTTTAGATGCATAAAAAAGTTCAGAGGATGAAGTTGATATTGTTAAAGGAAAAAACATTCTCATTTTAAACAGTGGTAAGGAAGATATAATTATTAAAATGTATGTTACAAGGCTATATACTTTTTTCTTTGTTTGTTTGACATATATTGTTTTTTTTGAGGGTCATACGTGTGTGTGTGTGTGTGTGTGTGTGTGTGTGTGTGTATTTTTCTTTATATGTCTTGTTATTAATATTCTTAATAAAAATTAAGTTTAATTGTACTGGAACACTCAAGTATTCCAAATTTTTTCCGGTGAAGCCAAATTCTAAAAATCACTTTGGTTCTGTGTTTTGCAAAAAGCCTGGAGGCAAATTAAAACATTTTTTATAAAATTAAAATGTTAATTTATTACAAAATTCAAAAAAACTTAAAACAATTAAAAATAACTATACATAAACATAAAATTATATTAAACAATTTTTCATATTCAAAATTCACTGCTTTTAAGATGCATTTCGACCTATAATTAAGCCATCTTCAGTTATATGCAGGAATTTTGTGCAGGAAATTTTTCAAATTAAAATTTGACAATTACCAAAGGACTTTCTAAAAAATTTGAATATTGCCATTTCTTCATTAAAAAAGAGCATTACTTATATATCAAATTATTACCATTTATTATAAAAAAAAAAGACTGTATATACCTTAACATGTAATAAATTGTAAACTACATTAAACATATCAAAAACTGTTTAACATGTAAGAAACCTCTTGTAAAATACATCAGGTTTACATTCTTTAAATCTTCAAACATATTTTTTTCTATAAATACATTAACATTTTTTGATATTCCAACTTATTATTTCAAAAAAAAGCTATAATTTCACCATAGCATCGCTGTCTACGATACGATTCATGAATACTATACGCTCCCTCAATACCAGTAAAAGCATGAAATCGAGATAGTTCATATTCTGGCCACAGAGCGCTGCAAGCGTGTCCTGCATCTGCTCCAACATCGATGAATACAGACTTAAATTCGTATGAGAATAAACATTTTTGGCTAAAAACGTACAAATTTCTTAGCATGATCATATAAATAAGGATTTTAGCATATGAAATTTGTTTATATAACTCTCACTTTTACCCAATATTCTTGGCCACAGCCAATCAAAGCAAGAATTGAATGATAGATAGATAAATTGTTAAAAGCATATTTTATCGTAATTACAAAAAAGG